>VOPJ01011744.1:0-18391 GCA_014673585.1 Semibalanus balanoides
GCTCTCCCCTCTGCTCTCTCCTCTGCTCTCCTCTGCTCTCCCCTCTGCTCTCCCCTCTGCTCTCCCCTCTGCTCTCCCGTCTGCTCTCCGCTCTGCTCTCCGCTCTGCTCTCCCCTCTGCTCTCCCCTCTGCTCTCTCTGCTCTGCCCTCTGATCTCCCCTCTGCTCTCTCCTCTGCTCTCTCCCTCTGCTCTCTCCTCTGCTCTCCCCTCTGCTCTACCCTCTACTATCCCCTCTACTCTCCCCTCTGCTCTCTCCTCTGCTCTCTCCCCTCTGCTCTCTCCTCTGCTCTCCCCTCTGCTCTCCCCTCTGCTCTACATCTGCTCTACCACTGCTGCTCTACACTCTGTCTACACTCTGCTCTCCCCTCTGCAGGCTCTGCTCTCCCCTCTGCTCTCTCCTCTGCTCTCCCCTCTGCTCTCCCCTCTGCTCTGCTCTCCTCTTCTGCTCTCCCCCTCTGCTCCTGCCCGTCTGCTCTCGCTCTGCTCTCCCGTCTACTCTCTCCTCTGCTCTCCCCTCTGCTCTCCCCTCTGCTCTCCTCTCTGCTCTCCCCTCTGCTCTCTCCTCTGCTCTCTCCTCTGCTCTCTCCTCTGCTCTCCCTCTTGCTCTCCCTCTGGCTCTCGTCTCTGCTCTCTCCTCCTGCTCTCCTCCTCCCTCCTGCTGCTCTCCCTCTGCTCTCACACCACCTCTGCTCTCCCCTGCTGCTCTCGCCCTCTGCTCTCCGCCTCTGCTCTCTTCTCCCTCTGCTGCTCCCTCTGCTCTCCCCTCTACTATCTCCTCTACTCTCCCTTGCTCTCCCCTCTGCTCTCTCCTCTGCTCTCGCCTTTGATCTCCCCTTGCTCTCTCTCTCTGCTCTCTCCGTCTGTCTCTCTCCTCTGCTCTCCCCTCGCTCTAAACCCTCTAACTATCCTCTACTCTCCCCTCTGCTCTCTCCTCTGCTCTCATCCCCTCTGCTCTCTCTCTGCTCTCCCTCTGTTCTCCCCTCTGCTCTCCCCTCTGCTCTCCCCTCTGCTCTTCTGCTGTTTCCTCTGGAGCGGGGACTGATATAACGGTATACTCTGTCTCTGACACGACAGCCGCGCGCTTGGTCTGATGTTTCTTTGCCTCTGACCCCACAGGCGCGCGTCTGGTGGTCGGGGGTAAGCGGGTGGACCGGCCCGGCCTCTTCATGGAGCCCACCGTGCTGGCTGACGTCGAGGACCACATGTTCATCGCCAAGGAGGAGTCATTCGGACCAATCATGGTCGTCTCCAAGTTTGCGGAGGGGTAAGTGGTGCCGGCGATGCGGCAAGGGGCTCCCCGTGGCTCTGTGGATTCAGACCTGAGCCAGTTACCCCTCCGCGCTTCTATGCTACGTTTGCTTCTTTCAGCCTGCCTCTCGACTTCAGTCCAGTCGCTGTCGGTGGCTCTCTACCGCCGGTCTGTCAGGCTTTGTTGTCAGGTGGTGTGTGCCGTGCTCAGCGGTGGGACTGAATAATGGTTAGGTGTTGTGTGCTGTGCCCGATATTCAGGCATTATTCATCCTGTGTTGCCGTGTGTTGATATCTCGGCGATGCAGGTGTGCCGTGCACTGTTTGGTAGCCGCTTCTAAACGATAAAGTCGGGGAGTGTGGTTAAATGTTATGTATTTCTAAGTAGCTTGCAGGATCCAAATTGAATCTCAAAGAATATTGGTGCCCGAACGCGTCTGGGCTCAGCGCATTGAGGCGAGCGGTCCTGGCCGGACCTTGTTGGATTCCGCCTTCTCCAGATATTTTCGTTTATCTACCCACTAGACTGTACGACCTTAGGTAGATGTGCACCTACATAGTACAGATCCCATGTATTGTCATCATCTGTACCCTTGTAGAACTGTACTGGCTTGGGGCTTCGGAGTTCACATGGCCTAATCGATTACGATCTTCATATATGGTTGACCTCGACCCAGATAGGCAGGTGCAGTGTGCTTGCCCTGCCCTGACTGCCTGTTACCTCCTGACAGTGATGTGGAGGGTGTGATCCGACCCTGACTCCCCTGTTACCCCCTGACAGTGATGTGGAGGGTGTGGTCCGGCCCTTACTCCTTTGTTACCCCCTGACAGTGATGTGGAGGGTGTGATCCGGGGCCCTGACTCCCAATGTTACCCCTGAACGAGTGATGTGGAGGGTACCTGCCCTGACTCCCGTTACCCCCTGACAGTGGATGTGGAGGTGTGACCCGGCCCTGACATCCCCCCGGTTACTCCCCTGCAATGAAGTGAAGGTGTGATCCGCCCCTGACTCCCCTGTTTAGCCCCTGACATGATGTGAGAGTGGTGATCCGGCTGCCTCCCCTGTTACCTTGACAGGTGATGTGAAGGGTGTGATCCCGGGCCCTACTCCCCTGTTACCCCTGACAGTGATGTGGAGGGTGTGATCCGGCCCTGACTCCCCTGTTACCCCCTGACAGTGATGTGGAGGGTGTGACCCGGCCCTGATTCCCCTGTTACCCCTTGACAGTGATGTGGAGGTAATGATCCGGCCCTGACTCCCCTGTTACCTTCTGACAGTGATATGGAAGGTATGATATGATACTTCCCTGACTCCCCTGTTACCCCTGATAGTGATGTGGAGGGTGTGATCCCCTGTTACTCCCTGACAGTGATGTGGAGGGTGTGATCCGGCCCTTACTCCCTTGTTACTCCCTGACAGTGATGTGGAGGTTGTGATCCGGCCCTGACTCTCCTGTTCCCTCTGACAGGATGGGTGGTGTGAGTCCGGTCCGACTCCCCTGTGGCTGGACATCATCGTGACAGTGTGGTGGGAGGTGTGAATCCGGGCCACTTGACTTATCCTGCGTGGTACCGTAGGGCGCGTTCGTATTAGTGGGGTCTCATACATTTGCAAATCACGCAATCGTAAACTAGCTACTTAGCTTGCTTTGTATGGCGGTGTAGCACATTCCGGCCCCTGACTCCATGGTATTACTCCCACCAGGACTTGAGATAGTGGCGTATGGTTGTGATTCGGACCAAGCTCCCTGGTTAGCCTCCCCTGACAGTGGCCAATGTGGAGGGTGTGATTCCTGCGCGCTACGGAACACTGAGTACGGCCTTGCGTCCGGCGTATTCACCCGAGACGTCAGCCGCGCCCTCTACGTCTCCGACCGCCTCGACGCCGGCACCTGCTTCGTCAACACCTACAACAAGACGGACGTCGCCGCGCCCTTCGGAGGCTTCAAACAGTCGGGCTTCGGCAAGGATCTGGGTATGTGCCGGCCGCTGCGGTCACCTGCAGAATTAAATGAAAAAGATATAGCGAAATAACGTTTAGGAAATGCTGTTTTTGGCATGGATGATATAAAGAAGGCATTTGTAGGGACGGAACTTTATATCTCTTTGGGGAGAGGCCTAGCGCGCGCGCTCCATGTGGATGTGCCAATGGTGAACAGTTGAGGCGGCTTGGATGCGTTGGCAGTGTAGGAGACTGGATGTTAAAATCGTGAGGTCAGATGTAACATGGCCCGCCGCCGGCCCCGCCGCGTGCGAGGCGGATTCCGATAAGAAGTGTCGCCCGCTGAGGCGTTTTTTGAGTTTCCGACGGCTCGACGGATGTGGCGGGCGCGGACGTTGAATTCGACCTGTGAATAGCATCGCGTAGCGCGGGGGGCGCTAAGTGAGGCTTTTGGAATTGTTGGACGGTTTGAGACGTGTGCGAGTCACTGGAACCGATGGTGTCCGGAGTGAAATAGAGCGGTTGAAGAGCTGTTAGAGGGTGCGCGGACCGTGTGACGGCTTAGTAGTGAGAGGCGGGGAGAGCAACAGGATGGGAGAGTGGAGAGCAGCGGTGGTAGCGGCAGTGAGCGGTGCTCGAGGTATGCGGGGTGATTGAACGAGAGTTCGTCAAGCGTGTGGATGAGAGGTGCGATGAGGTCCCGCGGAGAAGAGATGATTAGTGGTTGAGCAGGAAGACATGTCGTGGTGGATGAGTGCGCGAGATGAGCGAGTCAGGGTGCGGGACGGAGAGTAGAGCGGTAAGGAGGAGAGAGGAAAGTATGATTAATATGGTGGTGAGTGGCTCGTGGTGAGAGAGCGAGTGAGAGTGGAAGTAGGTAGAGGAGGCAGAGAGTGCAAATTAGGGGGTTGTGCGTCGGCGTCGGAAGTGAGAGAGGGTTCGAGGTGGAAGAATAGTGAATATTTGAGAGCGAGTGGGTGGTGAGGATGTGTGTGTCGGGGCCACGAGCGGCAGTGGGTCAGAGAGCGAGTGTAGGTGGAGGCGAATGAGGCAGGACGTGAGTGTGTGGTAGAGTGTGCAGTAGGGGGAGTGCAGTGTTGACAATGGCCTGTGGCCGAAAATCCACCTAATGATCTAATATAATATTTTGCATTGAAATTTTAATTGACGACGAGGAAAGGTGTTTCGTTTGTATGCCTACTCATTAAATATGATCAACATGAAGTATGACTGATAATATGTAGATTAGCTAAGTGGCGGTTGAGAATAATGTACCGTAGTGCAACGATTTGACCAAATCCTATCTTCATTTGAACTGAGTTATCATGCTTCGGCTGTATTCACTAGAGGTGCATCTCTTCATCCGTCGATCCGATTAAGGTTAATTTGTGATGTACCCACCCCTCTGCCAGTAAATTGATTTAGTTAGAGCCAAACTTGCTGAGAATACATGTCATGTTTATGGAACGTCACCGAATGTTATTGTTTTTTATTATCTTAATATGACCGTGGACTGCACGTGAAGGGGCTGTCTTTTCGTGAATTATCAACTGTTCGAGTGTGTGGTGTGGTTTCGGGGCTTAATAATTGTTACTTCACCCGCTCTATTGTCCTCTTTGAAGGAAGGTTCCCACAAGTGTTTTTTTTTTCGGGAGGACGCTGTTTCATCATCAGTTATCCCTTCTGGCATTCGCTAGAGCCCACTTGTGCGAACAGTCCGTCACAGGTCCAGAAAGACAGCGACACACACACACACACACACGCACACGCCACGCACAGTTTCTCAGCCAGTTAGCGCACGCAGGTTCCATTTCGGGGGGGGTCAGAGCACTAAGAGCGGGTTCCCCTTGTGTTGCGGGCCGCCCACCCGTTTTTTGAAAACCTTTGCAGATTTCGTTCACTTGCTTTTAGCGGGCCCCTAAAAACTATGGGATCTAGACATGATAATTGTCTTGTCAATCTAGAGCTCCGCTAGTTCCAAATAATGGGGCGGGGGCGGCATTATGTTATGAAGTCGATTTATATTTCATTTCAATCGCCGTAGGCGTAATTTAAAATCCAATAAATCGGGGAACACGTTCCCGTCCCTCTTGCTCTAGTGTGGAGCCCCTGTTCAATGTCGTGTCAAGGTTTACTGTGTGCAGGGCGTCAGCTTCGAAATTATGTAGGGCCCCATTGATAAACCTTTATATATTGTAATTGCTTCTTGCCATGCAACGCCATAGAACAAATGCTAAAATGTGAAAATTATTGGTAGGGTCTGCAGCCCTACGCAGGCCCTATAGAAAATGACACCATGACCGTTGCTACTCAGTGCGAATTTTAGGTTGCGTATGGCTACTGATGTGCAGTGCAACTGTTCGAGAGTTGACAAAATGAGGTCAATACCACACACAGAAGTGGTGACTGGTGACCAATGAGGTATTTTTGTAGCTGGTATTTGTGATCAGTTAGCGCATTACATGGCTGATTTTTTACAACATACAGCATCGCCAACAATAAATGTGGAGGTGTCTCGCGCATGACATTGGAAGCATAACCAACGGATACATGGGCTCACTGAACGGTCCGGCGTGTCAATCAGTTGCTGCATGGCTGTCTGGAAGCTGCGCAGTCAAGGGTGTAACAATTTTTAATCTGTCAAGGCTTGCAAAATTGTCACGCGTGCTTCTGCTTATAGGTTAATAACAAGTAAGACACATTTGATTTGCGATCCTTTAAACTTGGTTTACCCTCCGGACATCCGAAAGTGACCCCTACCCAAAAGCGTAGCAAACAATAGCCC
Source organism: Semibalanus balanoides (assembly GCA_014673585.1). NCBI lineage: Eukaryota > Metazoa > Arthropoda > Thecostraca > Balanomorpha > Balanidae > Semibalanus > Semibalanus balanoides. Next base: position 5,977 of record VOPJ01011744.1, read on the forward strand.
AACGACCGATGTGCCTTTTGAAGCTAGTCGCAAAAACTTATGTAGTTGAATGCTTTAGGACTCAAAGTTTCGTTCTTCAGAGTCGTAAACATCGACAGCAACATGGCGTCAAAGCTCTTATTGAAGCCTGAAGGTTTGGTGTTTGATAGTGTGAATCAATAGGAAAAACTATTGAATTAAAGCACTTCACCGAACTTATTAAAATGTATTCTACTCTAACTAGAGCTTTCAAATGGCAACATGCCGTCTATGAAACGACTTCATTTATTTTTTTACCTTTCAGAGGGACAGATAGGGTCAACAACTTTTCAGAAGGACGGTGAGGGGAACAAAACTCATAGGATCGCAATGCAATTTGTCATACTTGTTATTTAGCCTATAGAAGAACGCCATGTCAATTGGCAAGCTTGCACGAATAAAAAGTTGTTTTTGGAGACACGCACGCAGGCCTTCTGGAGTTTGGTCAAAATAAAAGAAGCACGGTGAACATATTGCGTCAAAAATTTAAACGTCGTTATAACTATTATTTTATCTCGGAAGATCTGCTACCCATTATCCTTGGTGGGCTTAATATCAACCCTGCTACCGGTGGTGATTTCCGCCCCCTCAGGTTTATCAGAAGTAGGCGGGAAAAACGGCGTCGCGCAGCGCCGCCAATTTGTACACCTGTTTGGGGGCATCAATTACCCACAACTTTTGAAAAGTTTTTGACAAACAGTAGGTCACAATCCTTGTCAAGTGACCTCACTTCAAAAATGGTTGCGTTTCGCTGCCAAGCCACAGTCTTTTTCGAAAAAACTGCAGGACAAAGAATATCACCCTTGACAACGATCTCGGAGTTTTCGTATCGGTGGACCAAAGGTTCAGGTCAATTTCCTGACTTCCCCATTATCAAGTGAATGGAAGATAAACAAATGCTTCCCTTTCAGTAAAACATTCATGGTTCAGCTAATTATTTCAGAATTCATGCTATTTTAGCTAATTCTGAATGACAAGGGTGAAATTGTTGCTCAGTGATTTCTTAACAGGGTCATCTGAGGTCATCTGGTCATCAGCAATGACTTTGCTAATAAACTCTGATAGAAAGAGTAGATACGATTAGTTGACCACCAATGTGTTCGTCTCGTCTAGCCGCGTTGCCCCATTATTGCAACTGACCTACCTGGGTCACCAAATGACCTTGACCTGAGGTCAAAATTTTGAAATTTGACCTTTACCAGGTCACCGTGTTTATGTTTCAAAGCGCATCAATGAGACAAACACGATGCGTCAAAATGATTTTCCCTATTTCTTAGGTGATCATTGCTTTCACGAAAACTGTTTTGGCTAAACAACAGTATTTTGACCTTTCATGACCTCTGGAGCCTGAACTATTGATCTTGAGATCAATTTTGAGATTTCCATGCGATTGCAAATTCAATAAGGCTATCGATTGCCTCTCTAATTGTTTGTCCTAGCTATAATAGTTTCCGAGATAATCGGGGTTCTGGAAAAGAGTCCTAAATAGTCCTAAAAACCGGGATAAATCTGACCTTGGTGACCACTTGGTGCCTCATATTGTGGCCTGATTTTTTTTTTTTTTTAATCCAAGAAATACTGAATACTTTCGAAGAGCTTGTCTAGAGCTATCTAATGCCGTTTTCGGCTTTGTCGCTTACGTGGTATTTTGGAGATCTCACGGGGGGGGGCGGAAAATCCCCCCTGCCAGTGTCGTGTTCGCGCGAACCCCTGCAGTGCGCGGGCTAAAGTTCATCGGTTCCTTCCTAGGTAGGCCATCTCTAGTATGACGACAGGGACTATCATGGGCTGGTGCCAGCCCATGAGGTGCCATCAATTCTTCCATTGTCTGGGTTGGGTTTGCATTTTTTAGACTTTTCATGGGATACCTGGCGGGTATGGTATGCAATTTTTGGAAATTTGCTAAGAGTTATTTTTACTCTGACAAACAGATGTTAAACCAGGTAAATATGTTTTTTATATGATTAGGACACTTATTATAATAGGACTTTGGGCACATTATATACAACAATAAATCGTGGTAAGTGATAAGGCAGTAATATTTTTTTAAACCATTAGCCGTTTTCACGATGCTTATTTTGCGCGAATGTTTAAAACATTTTAAAATGTTTAAAATGTTTCAGCGTAAGCCGTCTTCACGATGGGGCTAACTTGCGAGAAATGTTTTAACCTCGCGTATGGGGACCGTAGGGGTGAGGGTTTAACATTTTTTCGCCAATTAGTCCACCGTGAAACGGCTCTACTTAAAACAATTTAAAATATTTTTCCAAATGTTTTAAAACATTTCGCGCAAAATAATCCATCGTGAAAACGGCCTCATGTCTGATCCTAAGTCTGATCCAATGCAATATGATAATGTTGACCGCAAAGTTTTCGATATGTCCAAATCAACAGCAACACACAGGTGCCTGATATTATTTATCGTAAACAGTATGAAAGTCAACATGCTAGGGTAATGGTTGCAAATTTTGTGAAAATAATTATCTGCATGGCATGAATGGGCCCCCAATGCGGTAGCAATATTATGAATTTGAATGGGTTCTTGTCTGGGTCTGGGCTTGGTGTTCATGGGTTTCGCTGGTTGGGCTTGGGTTTGGGACCCATGATAATCTCGATTGACGATGAAATCATCCGCGTCCAAATTATCAAAGCATTCTTATTCATCAGCAAAGTTAAGCGTTACAATATTCTTTTTGGCTACGCCCCCATAGTACGGTTTGGAGCATGCTTTTGCTTAAAGCTATAGTGCAAATGGAAACCGCGTTTACACGGTACTCCATATTATCTAGGGCTGAATGAATTACCTCTTCCGGGATAATTGATGTAATTGTATAAATGGGCCAAAATGATGTCGCTTTATCTTCTAACCTCCAGTTCATGTCCTTAACGTCTAAACAGTTTAAATGTCCGCCTTTGGACGGCAAAGTCCCGGAATAAACTACGCTAGGCTAATCGTTCAACATAATAGGAATTACCCTGGAGGCGCTCGGAGCGGCGTTTTTACGCCCCCTCGTTTTTCCACCTTAATCAGAAAAGCAGGGAATTTGAAATGAGTAGCTAAGCCACTTTTGGCAATAAATGTGGTCCTCAACCAGGTCAAGTCAGGTTAATCGCAGGTCAGACCAAATGACATGACCTTTGACGACGAAGGAGTTCTAGGCACAATGGCCTTAGAAGCCTGCTTGGTAGAACGGCACAATGCTAATCGAGTGACATTGCTAACTCATGGCACGTCATGAGGTCATTAGGGCTTACAATATCTCGGATTTTCTATATCGGTGGCCTAAGGTTTTTTGCGAAAAGCAGATGCGTGATATGGGGCCTGGTCAGGACGAGGACTCGGTCACAATAGGGCCCGGTACTTGCATATTCTTGATACGGGTCCTTTCTGATATGGGGCCTTTTTTTTCTTTCTGGTCCTTTTCCTTTCTGCCCCTGCCTCGATGGACTCGCTAATATATAAAATATATTATTGACCTTTTCAATGTAACCATATGGTAAAAAACACACAAAAACGCATATTTCTCAGTTTTAAGTAATACATTTAGTTCATGATTGCTTATAGCCTCTGGTTTTAGTCAGAGACTTGACCTGACCGGGTCCCATTATCACGCCTTTGCAGCAGGTGGGCCCCTGCCTCGATCGGGCCTCACAAAATCGGTCCCTACCAGGAACGGGCCCGTATTTAAAAATATGCATAGGCCCACTACGCCTGTTGGACCCTGACCAGGGGCTCTCGTCTCTAACCGGGGCCCATATCACGCCTGTTGTAGCGTAGGTCCCTGTTTCGAGCGGGCCTGAACAAGACCGGGCCTCTACAGGAAACGGGCCCGTTATCAATAATTTACAGCGAACGGACTGTTGTACCGGGCCCTCGACCATGACCATTGCCCCATATCACGCCTGCTACAGCACGGGGCCCTGCCTCATCGGGCCTCTACCAGGGAGCGGTGCCACTTACCAGTAACGGGCCCGTATCTAATAATTTAGCAAGGAGCGGGCCTTGTTGTGACCTGGCCCTGGTACTGATCGGGCCCTGATCACCGCCAGGTGCCAGCACCGGGCCTCCTGCCTCATCAGGCCTCTACCAGGAACAGGGCCACTTTTATCAAGAAAGACCGTATCAATAGAATATGGCAAGTACCGGGCCTATTGTGACCTGAGTCCTTCGTCTGACCAGGCCCCATATCACGCTCTGCTCGCACCGGGCCCTGCTCGATGGGCCTCTACCAGGAGCGGGGCCCCTACCAGAAACGGACCCGTATCAAGAATTTGCAATGAGCGGGCCCTGTTGTGACCTGGCCATAATCCTGACCAGGCCCCATATCACGCTGTTACCAGCACTGGGCTCCTGCATCTCGATCGGCCTTGGGCCTAAGTGCGGGCCCCTCACAGAACGGGCCCGCATCAATAATATGCCAGGGCGGGCCTTGTTTTGACCGGGCACTCGTCTTGACCAGACCCCTCATATCCTCCCAGCACCAGGTCCCTTGCTCGATCGGGCCTCTACCCAGGAACGGGCCCCTTACTTAGGAAGGGCCGCATTCAAATAATTTTAACCAAGGAGCGGACCCTGATTGTGTACGGGCCCTGTCCCTGACCGGCCCATATCCGCCTTATGCAGCAGCGCCTGCCTCATCGACCCTGACCAAGACCGGGTCTCTACCCTCGCCAGCCAGCACTGAAAGAGTGGGCCTGTATCATAGAATAGTAGCCGACACTGGGACCGGGGCCCTCGTCCTGAGCTCCGGCGACTCCCACCGTAGGGGCTCCACATAGTCACGTTTTCGACTGCCGCGAGCGACCGTGCAGGCCCCTGCCCCTCCGAATCTCCCGGGAACCTGGGGGCACATCCAAGACACCGTGGCCGTCGGACTCACCAAGAAAATGAAAAGGGCCACTGCTGTTTAGCAACAGAACTTGCACAATCGGGAGAGGCCCACTCGGGTCCTGTGGCTCGCTAGGACACGGCACGTGCTCCTGGACTCGGACTTACTAGACCGGGCCTCTCCATGCGCGAGCCCCTGGCCTCTGCGTCAGGGATCCCACGGGCGACGTCGCAACTCGAGTAGACATCGGGCGCCACTGCGAAGAGCCAGATATCGGGCTCTCCCGCATCCACGCAGAGGAGAAACCGCAGTCGCCCCTCGCCCGACAGGCCCCATTGACTGACCCCAGGCGCCTTTGCTCAGCCCCGGGCCCCTGGCTGCGAACCATAGGCCGAACCTACCAGGCCAAGCGTAGCCTACCCAGACAAACAAAGCGCCCCGTATCATGCAATGATGCAAGAACGGCCTAGTTGTGACCGTGGCCCTCGTCCTGACGGGCCCCATGCCACCGCCTTTGTCACAGCCGTGCCCCCCTCGCCTCGATCAGGGCCTAACCAAAAATCCGGGGCCCCCTACCGAAAACGGCCCGCATCAATAAATACGCCAAGGACGGGCCCTCGTTCTGACCGGGCCCATATCACGCTTTTTCCAGCACCGGGCCTCTGCCTCGATCAGGCCTTCCCAGACCGGGCCCGGTCAAAACGATCAAATACGGGTCTTTTGATGCGGGCCCCCTCAAAAATTTCGGGGGGTCAGCTGACCCCTTTGACCCCCCTCCCCCTGCGTGCGCCACTGGTCTCAGCTCAGGCCTTGGCTCACCTGTCAATTGATTTGTCATTTTACTCGGTTCAGATCCGACCCGAACGGCATCCCGTGGAATGGAAAACGAGGCACCCAAACTTTAAATGGTTGCTAATAACGTGTATCGCGGCGCTTCTTGCACTTCACAAACTGCGCTAAGACGTGAATAGTCGTTATGCAAAACGTCAAAAGGCTGGTTTGGAAGGGACAAAATCCCCAAATGTCGCACAGTTTTAATAACTCATCGGATTTTGCATCTTCATGCGTGAATAGGTAAAACAACTTTCCTTGGTACAAATTGCATAGATTGACGTTGAAATGAGGAAATGCCCCATTTCTTGGTCGACTTCAGGCGATTTTGATGGCTTGGCCTCCCCCCCTCCCCCTTTGATACGCCAGTGCACTGGCACCGCCTGCTCCATCCTTGTGCCGTCGGGTTGGTTACCCTCCTCCTGCCACATTCGGGCCCGCTCTAACGCCGCCCCGTCTTCCTGCCGGCAGCGGCATTGTGGTCAGTGGTGCTATATCCGCTGCTCCTTCCTGGCTGATCAGCCGCACATCCGAAACAGCCCAGCCGCAGCTGACCGCAGCCTTATCTGCAATGCCGACTCGAGGCTCTCAGCCATGTCCAACAGAGCCCTATTACAAGCTGAGCGGAGCGCGCAGCGAGTCCTCACTGAATACCGGATTCTCCACATATAAGCGGCCGACCCAGGCCAGGCCCGACCGTAACGCTTTTTCAGAAGCTTGTATATATCTTTTGAATACCGCACCTGATTGACGAGCGGTCTTTCGTCATCCGATAAGACCCATTCAATCACATTATTTTATTGACATGTTTCGTTCCATGAAGGGGTCAGCATGGCGCATGACACGGCCGCGTCAGGGGTGTCAGAAAAGCGTTATTCTGCTATAGCGAGAAACGGCTGGATCCGATTTAGCTGGAAATTGGTTGTGGGGCTGGAGACCACACCACCTGGCAATGTTGCGAGGTCAGAACTCTGGGTCACCACTGCACGTTGCGCACGTGCGACCCCGTTATGCCGTCCACGAAATTATCTACAAAACATCGTTGCAATACCGGACCTATATCTCGGCAACCAAAAGTCGCAAGGGCACAGGTTGAACACAGATGTGTAGAGAAACGATCTGCCCGGCGTATGCACTATGTGTCGATCAGCGGGGCGTGACACTGGCAACGTTACTACCTATACAAACGCAAATTCATGGTTTTTACGATTTAAATCAGTGCTCGGCACCTATGGGACGTGAAGCCATGAAACAAACACCAATGTGTAGACCAATGTACCGTCTCTAACATGCGTGTTAAAAATAAGTTTTTGCTGCAATATATTGCTGTTAAACGATAAAATGATGTAGCTGTAATCCATCAAATCAAACGAAATCAAATCCATCCATACCCACCCAAAATGCTATTACTTACAAACATGAAGCTTATAATTATTACAAGTTTAAAAGAAAACGCTCGCAAACCTAATTTTTTCAAAGAAACACAATATAACCAACAGTTAAGTTCGGATCAATTAGCGACTGCAAACAACACAGTGAATACAACTGAAAAGCATTCTTCGCACAAAACGAGCCTTCAGTGGGCTGATACGACATTGCCGCAAATGTAAACTCCGAACTCTTTATTATACAGTGTACACCACACCCGAAATTGGTGAACTATCGCCATACCCAGACCCACAATAACATAAATCGAATTGCGCATTGTGCAAACATCCCTCTAGGAACGATTAAGCTGAAATTCGGTGTGATTTGAGACCCACAACACTGGCAATGTCACGCAAGTCAAACTTAGGCTCACACTGCACGTGCGCAGGTGCACAGCCCTGTAACTGATGTCGCCGTAACTGATGATAGCTGATGCCGTAACTGATGTCCTTGCTATCAGGTTTATTCGGACTCGCTAGTCCTTCGCCGTTTAGGCGTCTTACTGGTTAAAAGGCAATCCCTTATATATTGTATTTGTCACCTGACATAGAAATAACACCAAATGTAGTCCAGATGTGCCCAAGGTATTCAATTAGATGTATCCAAAGTTTCACATCGCTATCCCTACGCGTCCTAATGATATTGCCGAAGAACCACGGGGAGGGGCAGCCCCCACCCCCCACCCCAGCCGTTTGAAAGTGGCCGGGAGGCCCAGTGGCTGCCGGGTTAAGTAATAACTAATAACGTCATTTAACATCGTCCAGTCATAAAACAGATGTCGTATTCGACTGCAGCATATCAATTTACTCCATGCTACACAATTTGTCAAAGCTGCCCCCAGCCGTTGAATTACGCTCGCATTTTATCTGTGTCTGACCCATAGTGCAGTGGTCAGAAAACATGGGGAGGCACCTTTTAGGGGGCCGAACTTGAAATGGGTGGCGAGGGCCATCCCAAAAGTGTATAAATACACCTATGGTCACCATACACACACAGTCACAACTCAGACCTGGCTTACCTGTCAAAACACACACACACACACACACACACACACACACACACACACACACACACACACACACACACACACACACACCACACACCACACACCACACACCACACACCACACACCACATCACCACACACCACACCACCACATCACACACACCAACACACCACACACAACACACACACACACAACACACACACACACAACACACACACACACACACACACACACACACACACACACACACCACACACACACACACACACACACACCACACCACACACACCACACCACACACACACACCACACACACACACCCACACACACACACACACACACACACACACACACACACACACACACACACACACACACACACGCACACGCACACGCACGCACACGCACACGCACACGCACGCACACGCACACGCACACCACAGCTGAGGAGCGGTTAATGAAACCATTGTTGTTACATAAATCGGGTCGCTATTTATATTTTCGGTGTTGATATGTCCTTAGCTCTTTCAATGCAGGAGCCATTTTAGATAGCTTTGTATTAGGGTACCTATAATTGGGGACAGTGACGACAAAACTGTTCAATGGGGACATGAAATCGCCTCAAAGAAAAAGTTATATAGAGAATATCAGTAAAAGTTTGTTTTTGTTTTGATCTTGCTGAAAATTTCCAGCGAAATATATGTTCCGTCCATGACTCGAATAACCCCCAACATGACATCTCCAGTGGTTCATGCAGATGTGTAATGGGTATGAATAAATAATTTTCCCAACAATTTCTTCGCAGTAAATCACTTGCCTGCAGTGTGACATTCTAAAGTACAGTTTCCTCTGTAGGGACACGGGATCGATATTTAGATGCAGTCCATCCTGCTCGTCAACTCACCTCTAAACGCCTCTTATCTGGATAGACGTAATATAGTTAACGTATTCACTAAAACTGAGCACTGGAGTAGCGAGCGCACAAGGTTTTGCCTGGGCAATGCGCAGCAACTTCTCTTTTCTATCTCACCCATCAGTTTCGGCGCCATCAAGCCCAAATCATCATCTTTGCCTCATCCTCGTTACGGATCTTGTTTTAAAAACTTGGTCGACCAAAAACTGTCTTTAACCGAAAACTTAACAATCCCAGGTTCCTTTAAAGGGAGTGTGCCTACTCTTTTGAAATGTCAAATATATTTTTCTTACGGTGAGAAGCTATTGCTTTGATTATTGGTTACGATAAAATTCACGTCTGGAGCCCCTTAGTTGAATTTTTACTTTTATTCTGTTTTGCATTTGTTTTGTTTCAAAACTCAAACGATCGTCACTATAAACAGGTAGCAAGATTTACCTTATGATGGCGCACTAAAGACGATAAACAACCTTTATGAGCAATGTATAGGTTTGTTTACAGGATCGAGAATCTGTTCGGCAGCTGTATATCAGTGCTCAGAGCTGTTTCTATGGCAGAGCTAACAATATATTTGCTAGCGTTGTAATTTAAGAGCAATGCTTCTAGTAGCGAAAGCTCTCTGGCGACAATCGATTAATTAAGTATTGCCAGTATGTGATGCGACTTGGGATATCTCAGCAACTAAAGTGATTCTGGGGAAATGAAGTACATGGCTAAATTCAGGAAAAAATATGTTCTACAGACAAGTGTCAACAACTCCACATGACCAATGTGAGTAGGCACACTCCCTTTAACCCTCGCCAGTGTAGGGGGGTTGCAACCCCCCCTTCAGTTTTTCCTGAAAAACTCGCGTAGTTATCCACCGATCACGATGAAACTTTCAGTATCCTACTCTGCAACAATTTTACATATACTCTGAAAATTTAGAACTTATAATCTCTATGACCCATGACCTTAGACCTGTTTCTCAAGGTCGTATTTGGCGATACTAGCGTCCCGTAGTATCGATCCTTGAAACATGTGCAGTTTCCGAGTGTTTTTTGTTCAGGAGCATATAGACAGGTGTTTCTACGTGATAGTTGTGGCTTCTATAGAGACTTCGTTCTCGATTGACCTTTTCAGAGGTCAGCCGTGGTCACTGACCTCCGATGACCTCAGATGTATTTTGATGTCTTCTGTCCGGTTCTAGAGTAGTTTGTGACGCTGATTGCAAATCTGAGATCCATTTTACATGATGATATATTCCACTGGGGTCATACGCTTTCAAAGGTCAACCGAGGTCAATGACCTCAGATGACCTGACATTACATTGTTTTACTTTTGCAGTTTGTAGGCCATTTTGTAATGCTGATTTGAAGTTTGGCATGTATTTAGCATTGCAACATGTTCCATTACGATTTAAGCTTGATTAGAATTTGTTTTTTACACATTTACGATCTGATGACATTTGGGTCTTTGACATGACCTCAGAGGTCACCTAATGACCCACGACCTTAAAATCAGATGTCACTGGCTTTCTCTCGTTACAAGCAACACGCTTGTTTTGTAATCGAAGCTCTAGCTCAATTAGGGGACAAACGCCAAGGGTCGTACCCCCCCCCCCCCTTACACGGTCACGCAGTGATCAGCCCTACACGTCGAGGGTTAATCAATAATAAGCGCTACCAGGTAGCGCAAATGGATCTGCGGATGTTGTAATTGGCTGCCATGGTTACTAGCTCTGTTGATTGCTTCTCGGTAGTATCATGTGACACACGGCTAAGTTCGCCGACCCCTGACTGCGGACAGGCCTGCTATTTTCGTCTCGGCTGTATGCCATAGCTCTTAGACCGCTAAAGGTAACGGACGCCCTGCTTTGATCTACAGGAGAGGAGGCTCTTAACGAGTACCTCAAAACCAAGACGATCACGTTCGAGTACTGAGCCGGCCGGCCGGCCGCCCGCCGACAGTGCAGCTGTTCTGACCTCATCCGTGACGTCACTGCTGTCTACTGACGTGTCACGGCTGCCAGGCGTGGGAGCATGGTAAATGTATCATATGGTGATGCAGAACAGTGCGTTAGTCCCCGAAGGTGCCGTGCCCGCAGCAGACTTATGTCCAAAACGGAGTGGCGCGCCTGCCAGACTCGGTGCTGACCGTGCTTCAGAGAGGGACAGGCTGGCTACTGTGGGACGTGTCTCGCTGGTGTAGTGCGATGCTCGTGCTCAGAATGGGACTGGTGTGTGTGTGTGTGTGTGTGTGTGTGTGTGTGTGTGTGTGTGTGTGTGTGTGTGTGTGTGTGTGTGTGTGTGTGTTGGTGTGTAAGGAGGGTGCGGAGAAGTGATGCTTGCAGTGGGATGTGTTCAAAATAGGCCACTGGTGGAATACTAGTGCTTCCAGGAACCAAATCGGGTATTCTGATCGTTGAGTCAATCCCTGGCTCTTTTTTTAACCGCTGACGCTGTCGTCGACAGTTGGTTCTTGTGAACTGGCATCAGGGAGGAAAAACTGGTATTGCCTGGGATTTTAAAAAGTTACTTTTGGGTCGAATTGTGGGATCGTTTTCTAGAGGTCGTCTAGCAGCCCTGTTTCATTTGGCTGTGTAACTTCGTTCGAGTATTGAGATTATGTCTTTTTGTATCATTATTGACGTGCACCAGATTTGTGCGTTGGTTGCGTATATTGCGTTAATTCGAGTCTCAGCCATGGGTGCTTGTCTACTTACCGCTTTGTTTCTTTTCTCATGCCAATGCCTGCTCGCACGTTATGGGCTGCTTCGATCTGCTCTAACGGAAATGGTGGAGCATTTTGTACCATAGCACTAGAATCTCGATAACTACGAAACTAGAGAATCTCTGTAGAATCGCGTGGGATAACTAAGTGCAGTTGGTAACTGAGTGGTTACCATGCGTGTGTTGTGTTACATTTCAGGCTCTGGCTGGTGCTCGTGTCTATCGCTGTGTGAACTGCCATTTGTTCAGGGTTTCAGCGGACCGTATTTCGACTGCCTTTCGTCGGTCGAGCCCGTATATGTGTACATTTTTTAGGGTGAGTTGCTCTCTACATATGTAAATAAATAGTAGATATGGTAATCGTATCCGATAGGGATGGACTGATCCACCAACCGAGTACTTTCTGAAATTGCCTTCTGAATAAACTGTACCATCGACTTCCCGTGCCCTCTTTCTGTAAGTTCGACGTGTGCCCGAAAGGGAATGTTGCACTTTTCTGAAAGTTGTCAAACCTACTTAGTCAAAAATATGAAGTATGTACTGTTGAAAACGATGGTGATATTTATTTCTCGAAAAGTCACCTATCTTTATTACAAAATCGAACACTATGACGTCATGTTGAGCTGCTACAGAGAGCTACAGAGTAGAGATATAACACAATCTTGTAAATGTTGAAGAC
>VOPJ01011745.1:0-18388 GCA_014673585.1 Semibalanus balanoides
CAATTAGATTGTCATTTTTCAGAATCATGTTATTTTAGCTAATTATTGATGACCCCACTGACAGATTCAGGGGGCATCCAGCCATGCCCTCCCTAAAAAAGGCTGGAAGTGGGACAACATGTATCCCCCAAAAAGTGCGTAATAACAATGAGTCTGAACATTTCCACAAAAACTTAAAATATGTCGCATTTTTTAGATAAACTAATCAAAAAAAGATTGCATTTCCCATATAAAGCGTCGCATGCGTCCATGCCGTGGTTCGTGTTGCATACTTACCTTTATTTGGAAGCAATTGGTAGCACCAGTCACATCGCTGAATGTGGCGCGGATGATGCGAATAAATGATCCAGTTGCGGCTTGTACTAAATAAAAACATCTTTACCTACCGTGAATCGTAGCGTGCCGTGCTCCACGCAGCTCGCACTAAAAGCTGGACGGCCTTGGATATTTTCAGGTCCAAGTAAGCAACGTATTCGCATACGAATTCAGTAACGAGTTTTATTTGGCTGAAAATCAGTATGTAGGTCAATCTTGCCGAGATATTCACGAATATGCTATTGTTTTTCGATAGCTGACCCAGTTTGATCTTTTAGGGTCATCAAAGTTCACGAAACCGTTTCGTGAATTTGGATGCTGTCAAGAAGAATGTGTGAATGAATGAACTTCAATGAATGAATGAATCGTCCATGAGTCACTCATATTAGCCGTGATTCACTGTGAATCGACTCACCAGTGTTGATTTTGAGTGAATAGATTTTTAGAGAATGATTCATTTTGGCCTGTGAATCACTGTGAACCGACTCATGAAATATGAATCATCGACAAGTCTGCTCGTAACGAAACCTACCTGTCTATAACTTGAATTCCAAGTCCATCAAATCCCTCAATCTAGTTTGTATATCGTAATGCTTGTCAATGCGCTAGATACCAGAGATATTCAACATAGCATCGATTTCGCGCATTTTTTCCGGAACTCGCACAAACAAACGGTGACGATAGGTACAATGCATTTGATGACACAGACAAGAAGCCGCTCATATGAGAGATGGACACAGACGTCAGGAAGCCTGCTCCTCACAAGCCACCGATCCCAGACAAGCCGCAGCCGCCAGATGAACCCACTAGCCCCCTCAACTCCAACACTTTGACACTCCCACGCCTCGTGGGATCCTATCTGCATATCACGTCCAGAAAGCAGCACCGAGCGCCATCACACGGCAGACAGCCCAACTACAGCTTATCTACGTCGCCGCTAGATGGCTGTAACAGCGGCGGTGAACTGCTGCGGAGCGAGGCGCTGCCGTTGCAGTGAAGCACAAGCGGTGCCGACTGGTGAAAATACCGCTCACCAGGGGGCGACACGCGCTCCGAGGGGTACGTCGGGCGTCAGAGAGCGGTGAAGACCAGAGTGTTCAGCACACCAGCCGGTAAGACACGTAGCGGCCGGCAGTCTCCGACCGACGGATGATCTTACACACCTGCGGGGACACAGCACACCGCCGCGTCACACACAGACACTCATCACTGGCACAGCCCACTGGCACGGGCCACTGACACAGACCGCTGGCACAGACCGCTGGCACAGACCGCTGGCACAGATCGCTGGCACAGATCGCTGACACAGACCACTGGCACAGACCACTGGCACAGACCACTGGCACAGACCGCTGGCACAGACAACTGACACAGACAACTGACACAGACAACTGACACAGATCACTGGCACAGACCACAACACAGACCACAACACTGACCACAGCACAGAATACAACACAGAATACAACAACACAGAATACAACAACACAGAATACAGCAACACAGAATACAACAACACAGAATACAACAACACAGAATACAACAACACAGAATACAACAACACAGAATACAACAACAACAAGTACACAACCACAGAATACAACAAACAGAATACACAAGCACAGAATAAAAAACAAACAGAATAAAAACAAACACAGAATATAATAACAACACGAAAACACAAACACAGAAATAACAACAACACAAATTATCAACAACCACAGATAAACAACACAGAATTATAAACAGGCACAGAAGACACACCACACACAGACCACACACAGGACCACAGCACAGACCACAGCACGGACCACAGCACAGACCACAGCAACAGACCACAGCACAGAACACAACATCAGAACACAACACAGAACACAACACAGACCACAACGAGCAGGAACCAAACACAGCACAACAAGGACCACAGCACAGACCACAGCACAGACCCAGCACGCCACAGCCACAGACCACAGCAAGACCCAGCAGCGACCACAGCACAGACCACAACACAGACCACAACACAGACCACAACACATACCACAACACAGACCACAACACAGACCACAACACAGAACACAACACAACACAGACCACAACACAACACAGACCACAACACAACACAGACCACAACACAACACAGACCACAACACAGACCACAACACAACACAGACCACAACACAACACAGACCACAACACAGAACACAACACAACACAGACCACAACACAGACCACAACACAACATAGACCACAACACAACACAGACCACAACACAGAACACAACACAACACAGACCACAACACAGAACACAACACATGCACACAGTGTTACACACTGACACGAATAAAATTCACACAACTAAGCCGAGTTAACAAAGTTATCGACGAAAAGTCATACTTGTTAAGTCTAACACAAAGGCAAGTTGCATGGGCACTGAGCAATACGTAAAATTGGAACAACCAAGAACATATGAGGCAAATCACGAATGTTTCAGCATATTAATTATTTGTTATGACGTGTTTTATGGATAAATCACAAACTTGGCACGCGTTTTGGTGAAAATTGGGAACAAATGCAAAAATACACGAATGAACTAATTTTGCAACGGCGATATGAAATAGGTACCTTCCTAAGTCGTTAAGCGACTTAAGAGACCACAAGTCTGCAATACACCTGGCATTACTCGACACACAGATAAGCTGCCGGACATTATCATTATCAGCAGTTCTCACCTGCCCTCTGCGCAGTCCAAAGTATCTCGCCACGGGGTCTCCGCTCTGAATACGGGGCAGCTGGTTCTCCTTCAGCCGGTATCGAGTGAGCAGCTCCTGCTTCTCCTCCGGGATCAGTACCACGTGCTCAGGCACCAGCTCGTGCTCTGTCAGGTTGATCAGTAGCTCAGCCTCCATGAACTGCTCCAGGATGTACTTGGGTGCCATGTCCACCAGTGACTGCAGCAGGAGATATAGACAGTCGGAAGGAGCAAAAATCGCAGACAGATATGGGCACGGACAGTGTCCATCACGGACGGAAGGACACGGACAGAAGAACACGGACAGAAGGAGCCAGAATGCCGAGTCAGAACCAGAGCCAGATGGAGGAGACGTGATATTCACGGCTGGGATGGTGTTAAGTGGTGCACATCAGCGGAAATAAACGCCATTCACCTCAATAACACATTATCGAATCATTCCCATAAAACAGGGTAAATGGAAACGTTATCGCAACACATAATACTTTCACGACAATTTTGGTCAAGGGAACTGAAATCGTTGATGATCAGTACGATTAATTAACACCAATTCAAAACACGATATTAAGAATATGATACAAAAGACGACTATACAAAACGAATATAGTATTACTGTGCCAGTACCTATGTCAAGATATGCACCACAGGACCACCTACACCTACAGAGTGGTCAGCTCTAGTGGTGCCAATTGATACAATCATTTTCGGAATTCCGAACTTGTCCGGAGACCGATTCGGTTTTTGGACGGACATAAGCACATTCCTTTGGGCATTTTCGGACATCCAATGTCTAAGGACGGCTTGTCACGAAAATCACTAAGATACTTTTTTATTAAAAAGAAGAAAGTGTGCCACAGGAAATTCACATCAAACTTTTTTTATAAACCATATGATGATGATTTGGGCTTAAGGGCGCCTCAACACAATGGTTATATGGCGCCCATATTTTTTCCATAGGTAAGTACTATTTATGCATATATTGGGAATGATACACCGGATGTTATACTTTCCATATCATGCGCCCTTTCTGCTTTCGTACAAATTTCGGACAAATAATGATTTTGGGACAGTTTCGGACTGACCAATTGACCATGGTCTTGGCCATCGGTCAAACATTGGCCAGTGACACATATTGTCTGAAACTGGCACCACTAGTCAGCACTGAGCCCAGTGCCACCCTGGCTGCTGCTGACTGTAAAGCCACCAGTTCTGACGTCCTGCAGTGCGACCATCATATTCTGCGGCCAGTACAGTCACGTGTCATGTTACCGGCCTGACCGCACTATCCCCCCTCCCACCGTGGTACTGCTGTGTGACCATCTCACCTGTTTTGGCGGAGGAGTCCATGCCGGCCTGGAACCCCTCTCTCCCTCCCCGTGGTCTTTGCAGTGTGACTCTCACCTGTTTGGCGAGGCGTACATGCGGCCTGAGACCTCCTCTCTCCTCCCCGTGTAACTGCTGTGTGACCATCTCACCTGTTTGGCGGAGGGCGTCATGGGCGGCCTGAGATCCTCTCTCCCTCCCGTGTCTGCTGTTCTTGATCATGTCTGACAACGAAGGACTACTGCCAAACTACACTCATATATATATATATATATATATATATATATATATATATATATAATATTATATATATATATATAATATATATATATATTGTATAATATATATATATTAATATATATCCGTTTGAATCAATGCTTACAAAGGACTACTGCCAAACTACACTCATAATATATATATATAATATATATATATATATTATATAATATATAATATATAATATATATATAATATATATATATATAATATCCGTTTGATCAATGTCTACAAGAAGGAACTACTGCCAAACTACACTCATTATATATATATATATATATATATATATATATATAATATATATATATATATATATAATTATATAATATATATATAATAATATATATATAAGGGCCGTCATGGAGCCCTACTCAAGCCGGCCAAGGTCTTTTTCAGGCCGATCGAGGCCCTGCCAATTCGACCGAGAGCCGATCGGGCTGACTAAGGGCCCATCAGGTTGACCGAGACCCGAGTGCCCCATTTGGGGCTCCGGACAATCTCCTCAACCTGACCAACAGCCTGCTCAGGCCAACATATAGTTGTTGTTGTTTGCCAGATTCCACCGGTGGTATATTTAATACAACTGAACATCGATTAACATCAGGAACATTAAATGGCAAATGTCAGTAAAATATGATTGAGCAATGATGGTATTTAAAACGAAACATATATACTAAAATATACGAAATATAAGATATAATACAGATATAATCCCATGTCATAGGTATGGGTATTCCGGCGATATTCCCTCAGAATGACTGAAAGGCCCCTTCAAGCCCCCACAGAGGTCCCTTCAAGCTGACCAAGGGATACCTCAAGTCGACCTAGGGCCCCCTCAGGTGGACTGGTGAGCGTCATGCACACTGAGGGTCTCTCAGGCCAGCTTAGGGCCTGAAAAACAACCGAGGGCCCCTCATACCAACGAAAGTCCCCTCAGACAGATCTTAAGGGCCCAAAGGCTGATAAAAGGTCCCCTCAGGCCGACAAAGGGCTCCCTCAAGTGGACCTAGAGCCCCTCTGGCCGAATGATGGCCCTGAAGCCGACCTAGGGCCGCTAAGAGAGACTGAGGGTTTCTCAGGCCGACCGAGGCCCCCTCATGCCGACCGAGGGCCCCTGAAACCGAACAACTTAGGGCGACAGAGCACACCTCAGGCCGTCCAAAGTCCGCTCAGGATGAGCAAGGGCCCTCTCAAGCCAACTGATTCCTCCTTCAGGGCGACCGAGAACTCTCTCATGCTGACCAAGTGCCCCCTTAGACTGACAGAAGACCAGGATGATGACCAAATGCCCCTCAAGGCAAATGAGAGCCCTTCAGGCCGTTTGAGAACCTTCAGCCGACTGAGGGTCCCCGCAGGCCGTCCAAGGGCTCCACAGACAGACTAAGTGGCTACTCAAGCCGACCGAGTTCCCCTGAGGCCGAATCAGGGTCTCTAAGGCCGTCCAATGGCTTCCTCAGGAAGACTGAGAGGTCCCTTTGCAGCCGACTGAGTTCCCCTCAGACCGAATAATGCCCCCTAAGACCTATCTAGGGCCCCATCACGCCGACCTCGGTTGCTCCCAGGGGAGAAACATGGTCCCTGAACCTCCTCCCCCTTGGCCCCTGCTCAATATTCAAAAACTTTCGCTGGGAACCTCTCTTTGTTTTGATGAGGCATCCTTAAAGGGATGTTCAACATTATACGATAAGATTTGAGTTGAGAGGTGCCAAGTTGTGTCGGAATTCCGAGTTGAAAATTAGTATTTCTGGTTAGAAGTTAAAAACACGGCCACGAGAGGCGGATATCGTAAGTAAAATTTTGAGTTGGTTTTGACATCTGCAGAAGAGGATATAGGCCCTAGTGTATTATGGTAGCCTGTCTTCAAAGCCGATTTCGTCATCTCCTTTTTTTGAGGCAAATGTTGATGAAAGTATGCCTGTTTTTTACATTTGTGCTATACATTAGCCATACTACTAGGCGGTTAGCGAGTATGCAGCGCGTGAAGGTTTTTCTATTTCCAAAAATTCCTTCATGTATGACGGTCATGGCAGCCCAAATACTAAAACTTACGTGTTTTGTGAGTAAAAATTTGAGGGCACAGTTTGTCGAGAAACAAATATGGTCAGAAGCGTGTTCGTTGGTTTCATGTCAATTACTTCATATTTTGCACACAGAAAGCGCGTACATTGGAACCACTTTCAAGAAAGTGAAACATTCCCTTTAAATTTTAGGGGTTAGGGCAAAAAATTGGTTCTTTGTTCCAAGACAGGAACAACAAGTGGTACCCTCCCCCCCACACACCGTGGCGCCGCTTGGAAATCTCGGAGAAAATATCGCCCTTGTCTCATGACGGAGGTAAAAACGGTCTTCCTTAAAATCAACCCACATACCGTTAGGAATGATAAAAATGCCACCCCTTGGCCCTTCCTCAGAAAAGATGCCCAAATGCAATAATACGATGATAAAGGATAATTTCAAGAAACATGGGTGATGTCCGTCGATCAGGTATCGCCTTCAACAGTTATTTCCTGCACACCAAGCGGAACTTTATGAAAATCGCTCGAGGGGGCCTAGATGTTAATTTGATAAATTTCAACATAGTTCTTACATGCAACGCCATAGGTCTATGTTATGATTTGAAATCGTTGGGGGGGGGGGGGGGGCTCCGGGCCCAAGAGATATAAAGCTCCACCCATGTTCCTGCGTCCTTGTGAATTTCTGAGCACGCCACTGGCATCATGCCGCATTATAATTTGCATATTCGCGTCCCTCTGGACACTGACAGATCCAGGGGGACATCAGGGGCAAATGCCCCCCCCCACAACCGCCTGAAATTGACGCAAATTAAAAAAATTTCCTGATCTAGAAAGAGATCTACGCAACTTGTACATGGCGGATCCAGACGTGTTATTTTGACAAGTTTTTTTGGGGGGCTAAATCCCAAAAATTATCGCATAATTCTGAAAACTCATCGGATTTCGCTTGCTTTTGTATCAATAACTGATTTAAAACGAACTTTATCTCGTAAAAGTTGCTTAGTTTTACGACAAACTCAGGAAATGTGTCAAATTTGCGCCGATTTTGGGTGGTTTGGGGGGGGGGGGGCATGGCCCCTTTGCCCCCCCTGGATTCAGCCTTGAACTGTACTGAGGAAGTTTTATCTTAGAACGTCTAGCAATGCAAAAGGAAGCAAAATCCGATGATTTTGTAAATTTTGATAAACTTTTTCGGGGTGATGTCCCCCCATGGCGCCAAAAACTATATCCTAGATCCGTCAATGCCTCTGGACATGGCCCCTCGCCCCCTCTTTATTGGCCCTTGCCCAATATTTAAGAAAATTCACCAGTGATCTCCCTTTGCTTTGATGGCGCCTCCTTAAGTTCTAGGGGTTGAGGCAAAAACATTTACAAAAACATTAAAAGCCCCTCTACTGCGACAGGGAGGGCAAGTGATATCCCCCTCCCCACATCGTGCTGATTGGGAATCTTAGAGAAAATGTCTTCCTTGCAGTGGTGGATCAAGAGGGGGGGCATGGGGCCATGCCCCACCCTTGGGCCTCGAACTTGAGGGGCACTCTGGTCCGACTGAGGGGGCACTCTCGTCGGCTGAGGGGGCACTCTAGCCGCCTGAGGGGGCACTCTAGGCCGCCTGAGGGGCACTCTTGTCGCCTGAGGGGCACTCTAGCCACCCAGGGGGCCTTTCTGGCCGGCTGAGGGGGGCACTCTGCTGACCTGAGGGGTCCTTAACATTTTGCAAAAAAATATAAAAAAAGTGCTGAAATAGGGACAACCCTCCAAATATATAGTGGAGTCCAATCCTGTCGAGTATTGTCGAATTTGGGTATCAGTAGGGGCATCCAGCTGCATGTGTTGGCCCCCTGGCTTGGAGATTTTTCTGGGATCCGGCCCTGCTTTCCTTGTCTATGGCGAATGGCAAAAGTTGCTGTTTTTTCCCTAGAGGATCAGTCCAACATTCCGTTAGGGGATATTAGGGGTACCAAGCTGCTCTACTCACGGTCTTGTTCCAGTATTAAAAGCGAATTCCACGCCCTTAACAAAGGAAATTTTTTCCTGGTTCTCCGCTTGCGGCGTTCTATCTATTCAGTGGTCAGTCGGCATTGAGGCATTGAACGCATTAGCTCCCTTCGCTTCGGTTCTATTGTACGGTGAATTGAATTAACCCTAGCATATGTTTAGCGTTCTTATTCATGTAATTTTGACGGCTTTGCCTGATAAAGAAACCTCTGCCTAATTTATGGCAGGGTTTTAGCAAGGCAAAGCCGTAAAATTTCGGCTCGCTACGCGGCGCTAAATAATACTGAAAATTCCACATTATCTAAAATGCTGCAAAGTGATGAGATAAAGCATAAATATGAGGGGGATTTTCGTCATATTGTAGTTGATCTTCGGACTTCAGAAATGGATCGCGACGCCGGCGGGGGTAACTGCTGATCAATTGGTCATGTGTTTGGCCTGTAGGGTAAGGCCAGTGTCGGAACAATACAAACTGGCAGCTGACATTTTTACAATATCCTCAAAAGGTCGAAATTAGCTTGGGGTAAAATAATCATTAAAAATCGCTACTGAGTTTTTTATTTAATTTAGTCGTAATTGTGGTGGTGTGGATGGTGAATTCGCCTGAGATCAGGACACCACGCTTACAGCTAATGCTTGTATGGCAGGCCCTGTATCTCCCACCATCTGAATCACTGCAATTCTCAGTGCACCGCAGAATTATAAATAGACGAAAGTGTGAAAGCGGGTCCCCTATACTACTGAGGAGGGTGCGCGCCCGTGCTCGCTGGCTTCAAGTCTGCACCTTTGACTACCGCCCGCATGCACCTTAGCCGCAGGTCATCATCCGCCAGGAGCTAACAGCGAGGTCGACTGCGGTCTGACCTCATCTTGTTCCTAGGGTGGGGTCAGATATCTGTTAGTCCAGCTCTCTCCTGATCTTGGGAGGGTACATCGGGCCGGTTACATTGCCAAAATTTAAAGTGACCCAAATCCTGGTAAAATGCGAACATTGGGGGTAGGTAAGGTGGTCTGTCCCAAAACGATTCCCACCCCAATGGACGGCCTGCTTGGGATCGCCCCCTTGACTGTTTTTTCGACAAATTTTCAATATTTGGTAAGATATGTGTAGTCTTTGATGACATGATAGGACATCATTGAATTGTATATACAATGTAATTCTCAAAACAAGCTTGAATCAAAACAGTGGGGCGGTATGCAGTCTAACTGCATATTTTTGTGGCTGTAACAAGCTGCGAACTTTATATCCATTAATTATTGGCAGATGGACAGTATAGGCTGCTTGTCTTAATAGCCTAGACGTAGTCATCATGACGGAGTTTTCAGCGCGGTAACGTGACACCTTATCAGATATGTCGTCTTTTAGGCTTATGAACATGCCTTACGTTCTTCTAATCATGCAATACCTAAGGATTTATTGGGAGTTAAGAATGGGTCAATTAGTTCTGGGTCGATTAACACAGAGACCTTTTGCCATAATTTAAAATAGTCTCTTTCATGATGGTAGTTAGCCCTTGGCTTCTGTGCTAATAAAGGCCGCACCTCAGATCCACCTCACATTTAGTCTCGTCCTGGACTGAAGAACACGTCAGAGCGGCTGTTTGCGTTGTGGTGGGGCGAAGTGAATAGAGGGGGCGGGTGAACACGTTTGCCGTGGACCGGTCACTGCCTCCCCGTCTCGTCCCGGACCGAATCGCTGTCAGACTTAGAGTGTTGCTGGGGCTCCTAACTTTTGTGGTTTGGTGCTGCCTGCTGGACAACGTGCGCCCCTCCCCTGAACCCCAGTCACGTGCCGGCCTGGGCTGTCCGTGTGTACTCACACATTCGGTTACGCAGGTCCATTGTATAGACACTCCAGCCCATTCATAGTTACTCCAGGAACATACCAGTAATATTGACCGACTGTAACATTTCAGCAGACACACGGAAAAGAGAGCGAATGATTTTTGAATTTTCCAGCTGGTGAGGCGAACGCGATTGATGGCATGCCGTAATTGACATAAAACAAAAAATACAATACTTAAATCAAACTAAAGACGAATAATCATGAAATGCGTTAATAACAGAGTTTACCACAAAAAGGCTAAATAAATGAAATATATTGGTGCTTAATCGGAATAGCTGGCGCATAGCGCTGTGTTGTCTCAAAACACCAAGGTTTTTCCGAGTTCTTGAATAGCAAGTATTTAGTACACTTTTCGTACATGAAAGCTTTATCTGCTAAACGTTGATTTATATTTGAATATAATATCTACACACTGGCGGATCCAGGGCGGCCAACCAGGTCATGCCTCCCCCCAGGAGCCTCGAAGGGGGTCAATATGTCTTTTGGCCCCCAAAAACGTCACCATTTTTTTCTCGTAAAAACTGCCTTTGCAGCAGTCAAAATCCAGCTATTTACAGTGAAAAAACTTAAATATTTTGTGCCGCTTCGCGACATGACACGAGTTGTGTTGTTACTTAAACAAATGAATAAAAAAATGAAAGCCATTAGGTGTCTGGCAGAGGCTTTCTTTGGCAGTTATTGCTTGCCCCAGGGCCCACCCCATCGAACATTTTTTTGGCGGACATGTTAGCTAGTCTGCCGAGCTTTGAAAGAGGCGACGTGAACGCAAAGACGAGAACATCAGCATCCGGAAGCTGCTCCAGTGGTGCCCAACTTGCTGGACCGAAGAGCTAATTAAAAGTGGGGATCAGCCAGGACCATCTCCCCAAGCCATCGCCCACCAGGCTCCTTCAGATCCACAGGGACCATTTATGCGCGGAGTAGTCGTTCTGCCTCTTGATGCTATCAAACCATTTACACTATTACCAGTTGTTTGTTACAGTTCAGTACATATGTATACTATAGGTACACTGGAACAGTTATTATTAGCATTTGCACTGTTGAGTGCTGACCTCCGTTGATCATCGTGATTTACTATCCGAGGCTAATGCAGGTATATTAAAAACTACCTTCATTTCAATGTTTTGCATCATACCAAGCTGTGCAACCATTAAAAGGATTACCTGAGGCTTGGCTACGATCACGGTATCGTTCCAATATATAAATTTAGTTTTCCAATACCTTTTTTTTATACAACGCTTCGCGGCGTCATATCGGTAGCCATTGTCACAACGAGGTGTCATAACGAGGTCATCATGATCGTCTTCGGTTCGACGTAACGCTGAATTGAATGAAAAACATTTTTAGCCACTTATCCTCTGCAAGGTCGGAGGCCCGCCGCCTATATTTCTGGGTTTTATCAGGCAAACCCGGACAAATTTCGCGCCGCTTCGCGGCGCTAAATAACTTAGCACCTACTCTAACATGAAAATCCATATTGAAATGCTGCAAAGACGTATTTTGTAATTTCAACCGACCCCCACTTAAAAATTATCGGCGACGCCCCTGCGAGTTGGTTTGAGATAAACGTTATTACTATTTATATGTGTATATTTTGCAGCATATATGCAACGGCCGAGCATCACGTTTTGTTGTTTTTTTGTTGTTTTTTTTCCGAAAAAAAAAAATGTTTAAGCTCAAATACCAAAATAAGGTGACCGGCCGAAATTCGAGGAAAAAATGGGGTACATTTTTGCAAAAAAAAGTTGACCCCAAAAAACAACCGCTGGATCTGCCAGTGTACCTAGTTACATAGCTTAATGGGAATGTTTCACCTTTGTATTGAGTTGGAACTGAGATAGACTTTAACAATTAACAAATGAAATACCATTATCTTTTCCTCGAAGATATGAAGAAATCAAAAAATAATCCAAAATTATGTTATGTTATTTCGTTTGTTAATTTTGTTTAAAATTAAGTTATGGTAATGGTATTCCGTTTGATAATTTTGACAACTATGTTCCTCGCACAAGCACTAAACTCTATAAAACACTTTGAGATAGACTTTATATTAAGCCGTTATTGAAAAGTCGAAGTTACATAAATCACTTTTCCAAAAACGTGGACGGTTTTAAGCAATGGAATTTTGAATTTCCAAAAGGGGTTTATGCAAGTGCCACCGCTGATTGGCTAACAGCCACTTCAAGATTGTTGGTCCTTGGAGAAAAACTACTTGTATTTCTCGACCCTGGGTTGAATTACCTGCTGTGAGTACGATCACAAAAAATTGTTTGTATTCAAGTCGCCATAATTGTCTTTAGATATTGCGCCATATCTCTATAGCTCTCTACAGGTCAATAATGACGTCATTGTTCCAAATTTAGATAACTTAATCTTAAATAGTAAAGTAACTTTTCGAAAAACAAATATTACCATCGTTTTCAGCAGCACTTAGTTCATATTTTTGACTTCAACAGGCGTATATTTGACAACTTTCAGAAGATGAAACACCCCATTTAATCCGCGCCCTGCTGGGTGGCGTTTGAACGTCCCTGACTTTCACAACTATGCTAACTAATTTTGATTTGGTTACTAACGTAACAACACTAGACATAGCACATTAACAATATCTTGAGTTTGAAACATATTCCATACAATTATGTTTGGTCATTCCTTTTTATACCGAATTCCTTATCGATGTTGCGCTGGGATACAAATAGAAACTTTAATAAGTTTGTTATTGATTTTGCTCACATCATGCGTTACACTCAGACTCAGAGCACTCAGCACACATTGCATAAGCTGAGGTGATATTACCTACACATTTCACGGAAATATTACCCACACATTTCACGGTAATATTACCTACACATTTCACAGTAATATTACCTACACATTTTAACTATGTGTGCTTGTCACGTGTTACCACAAGCCCTCATTGACAGGCTCTGTCTGTTCAACCGCGGTCGCGGTAAGCATTGCGTATGAATAACTCGTCTATAGATAACCGGACGTGCTGCCCGTGTAGCCTCATTACCTCTATATCGCTCTCAGTGCGGCTCCTTGATATAGCTTACCATTGAGCGCGATCAGGCTGGATCGAGGGTTCATTCAGCCATTGCGTCCATTGAGTCCATTGAGTCCATTGAGTCCATCGAGTCCTGTGGTTGGCGACGTGAGCGTGACCTGACCGTGAGTGTGCCAGCCGTGCTCGTCACTCAGTCTCAGGTCGGCCCCGTGACCGTACTGCTGTACCCGACCGGCCCCGCAGTTCGTCACTTCGCCTCGGATCGGCCCTGGGACCTGTACCGTCTGTAGCCGACGCGCGGCCCCGCAGTTCGTCACTTCGCCTCGGGTCGGGCCCCGTGGACCGTAACTGCTGTAGCCGACCGGCCCTGCAGCTCGTCCTCCACCTCGATTCGGTCCCACGGCCTCAAGACGCAGCGCGCGAACACATGGGCGCGGACGGCGCCCCGCCCTGCTCCTGGTCCAGCCGCTGCCCGGGACACACAGGCCACCACAGGAGTGTCCCACACCAGCTGGATCGACAGTGAGGTAGTGGTTTGACTGTGGTATCAGCTGTCCGGTACTCAGCACTGCCTGCCAGCGTGTTGGAGATGTGACTCGTGATTCTGCAGACCTAAATGAGACTCTTATCGCTCCGGCACTGTTATAAGCTGCTGCATAATATGTGCGGCACAATGTTGCCAATGGAAATTCATTTGCTATTGGGTCGAAGGTAGTCTCCTTTGTGTACCTTACAGGATTTTCAAATAGATGCTCGTGGGTTAAAATGTAACTGTCGGATTACAGCTGAAAAAGTCCATTACCAAAAATAAGCTGCAAGGTAAGTGACCCCATTATCGGAATCGGAGAACGGTGGCTACCCATATGTCACGACATAGGATGAGTAGTTTTACATATTTAAGAGATGAAAATGCCCTTTTCCACAAAATGGAGTTAGCAATGTAATGTGGTGCATGAGGCTAAGGTATGTTGCAGATTTTAGTAATTAAGCTTGAGAATGTCCCTAAGTATATATAAATCACGTTCAAACTTCGTTTGCGTTCCACCCAAATAAGTGCTTCCAATTGGTCGGCGAGCTGCCATGGTCAGAGCCGTAGAAATAAAACACGTCAACCCGTGCCTTTTTCTTCCGAATCTCCTGCGATGATTATGGGTCCCAAACAGCAGGAAAAAGCAATGTTTGGTTCATCACTAGTTGTTACATTAATCGGTCCATGCAATTCAGATATAATGTCTTTCTTAATGATTCGGGCATCCACGCATCATTCCAATAATAATTGACTCCAAATACCCCGTGACAAAGGTTGAAGTTGGAATATTTTAAGCACTCAAACTAACAATTAAAGTTATGCAGACATATTTCCTGGGGCACCGTCACGGGAAATCAGTTGAAGATGATGTCTCAGAAAACCATGTAGTGTACAGCTGAAGTTGTTCACCATTGACTCACGTGCTTTGGTGAAAATGCTTAAAACAGATTAATTAGTGGCAGGTGTCCACTAACTGAGTTAGTGTAAGTAGGTTCAGCGTGACTGAGTTTGTTGGACACTAGATCATATGACTAGCCAGACTTTAATGCAAATTACCAGAACTTATTTTATTTATCTCGTGCTGCATGCTGTACACTAAATCGCTTTGTGGACTTCGCGGCTTCAAAATCCACAGTTTTGAGGCCTCGCTCGTCTCGGCCAAATGAAGAATTTTTGAAGCGCTCGTCCACAAAGCTATAATTGTATTATAGGCGATAAGATTTCGGATCATGACCTGTATGCTCCGTGCTGCTTCAACCTTTGTCACGCCATCCACGGGTCTGTTTATTATTTAGTAGCAGTGTTTTGAAAGATTTCGACGATTGCAGCGCACATGATCGGCAATTGCCACCAAGTTTCCCTACCGGCTCTGTATGTATGTATATGTATGCTTTACACCGGTAGTATAAAGGTATGCTTACACTTACACTGGTAGTATAAAGGTATGATTCAAGCTTGTATTCAGAGCGCAATATATGCCTCACTTTGCATTTACAGCGAAATATGTTATTTTGTGTTTAGACTAGAATTCAATTACAGCTGCTAGTGCTGATATAATCCAAATGTAATTGGTAACACAAGCTTATCAAATAGCTTTTATTAATATACGAAGTTCGTGAAAAGTGGGTTAATAACGTTCGATAAATATTGCTGCATCGCTTCCATCCTCAAGAAAATTATTAGGAGACATTCCAGGAGATATTATGATCCCTTTAAAACAGCGTGCATGTTGGAAAGGTATCCAGCACTGTCTAAATCTTCAGCACTGTCTTAAGATGTATGTATTTTCCAGGTGGATGTAGGATTGTGAATGCCCACCTCCCGGATCCCCCCGCTATCATTGAATGCTTACGATAATGACGAACTGATCCGCTTCAGCAGTGCAGTATAATTATTGGAATTGGCCTTACATAATCTCCAGTTATTGTTTTTGTATTCGGTCATTTATGTCACTTAGGGGCCGTCGTATTCATCGCTTAACATGCGTCTATATTTCAGATGTTTCCTGCCAAGATAATAACAAATGAACGCTCGAGCAAAAAGGACCAACCCGACATACCGCCACAGAGAAATGACGACCCTGTATATTCACTGAGCATCACAGGAATAGAACTAGTGTTCAATCCAGGTAAACGGCGCATGTTCGTGTTTCTATTATACATTTTGCATTATAGTTAGAGTGGCAGACATTGGGTTCAGAGAACAATGCTAAGTCAACCTTGCTTAGTGTACTGTGTAGACCATATGTTCTGTCCACTTCACCCACCTCTGTTTTTGTCATTGTCTGTCTGTGCTGCACGCAGTGAAATCTAATGCAATTACTATAGCCCTCGCCCCCGGTATCAGGGGCGAGGGCATCATAGTGTTTCATCAAGATTTTAACTGTGAGTACACCGACAGATACACGCAACGATTGAACAATGTTGCATTGAAAGTAATGGGTGCGCCAAGCTAACTAAAGCTTTTTAAAAGATACGCTAGATTCTGGCAGACGAATACAAACATTCAACCACGGGAAACGGATGGTGGTAATCGAATAGTGGCACTAAAAAAAGACTGCTTCTAGCCGTTTTCACGAAGGATTTATTCACCGGGCGCATCGTCATCGGGTGGTGTCGATGAAGTGGACAGAACATATGGTCTACACTGAACCTTGCATTTACCTGCCAGTGATGCAATACTAGTTAAAGATATATTTTTTATCCCGTCCTTGTAATCAAACAGCAGCGCGGAGTGATCTTATAAATATGCATGTCAAACAACGCTGTGGCGTGGACGCCAAGTGCTTGGCTGCCCAGGTGTCAACTGAAACAGGTGTCAGGTGTCAGGTGTCAGGTGTCAACTGCCACTTGACTTCACAAGTATCGTACCAGGCCAACGCATATTGCTTCTACCGAGGATTTAACCCAGCGACAACAGATTGTGAGCCGTGCTTCCCTCGGCAACAGGAACGGCAATTTATATTAAGGCTGTGTTCTGACCCATCGATTCCCGCGGGGATTCCGGGGAATCAGTAGAAAGGTGCTTTCTACCGACTCTCGAAGCGACGAGGTAACATGAATATAAATATGTAAGTGCGCTGCCGAACTGCAGTAGAGTAAAATGCCCACCGGTGATTCCAAGGATTCCCCCCGGGAATGTGACGGTCAGAACATAGCCTAAATTTCTGTCCCTAGGTGGCACTAGTTGTAAGCGCCTGCAGTTATGCTGTACCGCATAGCTTGAAGCCGAGAACTGCAGTCTGCGCGATGGGTAACGAGACATTCTGGTCATCAAAAGGGGGTAGCCATACTCTTACCGATGGCAAACGCTCTGTATAACCTATGAGGTACCGAAGGAGCTGAACGGGAAATAACTTAAACTATACCAGTGTTCGCCACGGTCCCAACAACTGCCAGCCGAACCCGGCCCAACCTCATGAACACCAGACCCAGGCCGCGCCGCAGACCAGGTGCGGTCAAATTCATAATATTTAAACCCATGCCCGGCCCGGCCCATTCCAATTAAGCATATAATTATTTAACAAAATTTGTGATTACATCATCAAGACGCGAGAAATACGAAAGGACGTTTACGCACAAAAACACTGCTAGAAACTGTTATTGGGAATCGGGATACAGGACATATGATTTAAAGTAAAACTTCGAAACGTTTTGTTTTACCTACATTTTTAACAGATAGTCATATCGAGCACAGATATCATATATACATAAGATCACTCACATATGTATATATGGTCTTTATATCAGACCTGTAAAATGGTGAATCAACGGGCTGGACATGTAACCGTCTTGTGGTCAGCCCGTCCAGTCATGATAACGATCAGGGTTTGCTGCCCCTGTGTGCTTTGACTGAGATGCAATTTTGTTTACAGACTGGATATATTCTAGACTCCAGACCATACCCAGATTATGTGCTAGGTTTATAATGCCTAGTTTTGTTGTAGCTAAAAATAGACAGATAAATGCAACTTAGATATGTTCTGGAATCCAGAACATACCTGGTTCGTGTACCGAAATTACATCTTAACTGTGGCAGCGAGCTCCGGCCGTTAAACGGGCCAGGTGTACCCGACGGGTGGACGCCAAGACGGGAGTAATTTGAATCCGTTGACTCATCATTTTACGAGTCTGCTTTATATGGTATCGAGTATGCATTTTTATACCTGGATTATATTTGCACTTCTGTATTTTTAAAATACAAATTAAGGGCTTGCAAACAAAACAAAAGGTTTCACAAAA
Organism: Semibalanus balanoides; assembly: GCA_014673585.1. Classification (NCBI taxonomy): domain Eukaryota; kingdom Metazoa; phylum Arthropoda; class Thecostraca; order Balanomorpha; family Balanidae; genus Semibalanus; species Semibalanus balanoides. The sequence continues at coordinate 18,300 of VOPJ01011745.1, forward strand.
ACATACTCCGGCTCCGCCGGGGCGACATTGAAGTTGCCCCGGCCACGGCAGGGGCTGCCGAGGTGGATTCTTTACCCATGAATGTATTG
>VOPJ01011746.1:0-18394 GCA_014673585.1 Semibalanus balanoides
GACTACGGACACCACTCTGGCTGGCAGGGAGTTCCAGGCGTTTACGAATTGAGTGCTGAACAACGTGTTCCTGCGGACGGGTGTCCTTGCTCTGGGTTTGCGTAGCTTCCATTGGTGACCCCTCGTCAGCTCTGAATCGTTCCTCGTCAGAAATGTCTCCGGCGGGACATCCATGCCTCCGTGGAACAGCTGGAATACAGTTACCATGTCCCCTAGGCGACGGCGGTAGAAGAGTGAGGGCAACCCGAGGAAGTGCAGCCTTTCAGGGTAAGGGAGATGTTTAACCGTTACCACCAATCGCGTCGCACGCCGCTGCACGCGTTCCAACCGCTTCTGTTCAACTTTACCGAAGGGTCCCCCAGATGGTCCAGCACTATCTGTTTCATCGTTTATCAAACACTTTTCCCCAAGTCTTACGTCATCCGTGCTTCATAATCATACGTCAAATCAGTCAAAATCAGCCAATCAGCGACTGGAGTTACATATAATTTCCGTTCCCGACTTGAAGAACTCATTATTAATTAACTAAAGGGGTTTCTACGAAGATGTGAAAGCTTCTCAAGGTATTTTCGAGTATGGAGAACAGCTTGGTTATCTCAACTCTAAACACCATAGACAAGGTAAACTGTTTCCTTTAAGCTTCAGAGGTCATCAAAGGTCAAAAAGTATATTTTTGGAAAATATGTTATTCGCAAATAGCATTTAACCTTAACCCCTGTCCAGGGTGGGGGTAAATATTATCCCCCCTCCCGTATTTCGCTAATTAACTGAAAACCGGTAACAGATAACGGACGTCAAAAGTCTATACTATCCAGCATCAATGACATCTTCCTAAAAAAATCATCGAAAACAATAAACTTTGAGAAAACGATGACGTCATGTCACCATTTTGTATAAACAAAAATGCTCGAAAAACAAGTGAAAGCAAACGTCAAGCGAAAAACAGTATTAGAAAGGAAATTTGAATTCTCTACAAGATGGCAATTCGGGATTTCCAAAATGTTTGGGTTTTTGACCCCCCCAAAATCCAAAAAAAACTGATTTTCAGTAAATTTCCCCAAAAATTAAAATCAAAGGTATCTAAAAACCGGAATATATATATATGAGACAAGTGTAATGAAATACCAACCAAATTTCAAAGTAATAGCTTCATTTTTCAGTGACTGATTGCTCCCAACAAGGACCATTCCAAAATAAATTTACCTGATGCAGATATATAAAACATATGAGACAAAAATCACAGAAACACATTGTTATTCATATTAGTCAGTTTTCTAACCTTAGAGACTAATCTTGACCTTTGACGGGGTCAAGTTGTAATAAATGACTGTTCGTATCATTCTTACGTGCAAAATAACCCCTAAAAACATGTGTCACAAGGTTATTTTGACCTCTTCGTGACAGTGACCATTTTTGTGACCTGACCTTGACTTTGACATTTTGCATGCAATTTCATTTGTTACTTATGCATAGATGTATTACACCTTGAGAGTTTATGTGCATTGACAGTCTTAATCAAAGGGATTTTTTTAATTGAAAGTATGAACCATTAAACTCAAAATTAACTCGAACTTCGATATGACCTGCCGTGGACCTTACACTTTAAGACCTAACTTGGAAAATTGCGGGTATGCATTCGATTCGTTCATGAGAGCTTTCGATCGCCGCCTTACGCGTCTCCCTGACGGTTATTGGTTCGGAAGATAGAGGGGGTAATAATTTACCCCCCTACGCCGCGCGTTCGGCGAGAGACCCCTACGCCGCGCGGGTTAACAAGATTGGTAAATAATTTTGACGCCATCGTGTTTGTTTCGTCAAGGCACGATGGACCGTATTAATGTTGACCAGGTTAGGTCAATTTAGAAACTTGACCTCAGTTCAAGGTCAAGTGGTGACCCGAGTAGGTTATGCTGCATGGTGGGAGACGTGTCTCGATGAGACAAGCACATGGATACCGGTTTCACTTCGCCATCTTCATCCTGTCGAGTTATTTACACAATAGTGTTTGTTTATTGGGGTTTAAGGGCGCGCCGACACCTTTGGGTCCAATTTGCGCCCAACACAATAGTGATTAGTGACCTCGGATGACCTCAGCTGACCCTGTAGTGGCCACTGAATGAAAAATTGCATCCTGGGTCATCAATAATGGCCCATGCTAACATGATCCAGAAGGAGTGTGGCTGCTATCATGCGTATCCTCGGAATGGGAAGAATTTGACAATTTGGAATATTTCCCCGTTGACTTATAATAAATGGGGAGGTCAAGAAATTGACCTGAACTTAGGTCACCGATAGAAGAAAAAAACACATAAACGAACCGTAGGAACATATGACCTTATGAAATCCTGTAAGTTTGAAACCGATAGGCCAAAAACTGTGGCTGTAGAATGACAGCAATTTTTTGGGAGGTGGGATCACGTGACCTGACCTGAGATGACCTGAGGAAAAATCAGACTATGTGGGTAATTGATGTCCAAACAATTGTGCCAAATTAGGCAGCGCTGCACGACGCCGTTTTTCCGCTATTCCTGAAAAATCGGAGGGGTGAGGGACAGAAATTAACCTCCGGCCGTTTGCGTGTTAAATGGTGAATAATGGTTAATCTATGCAAAATAGGGAACGATTTTTGCACAGCACGTTCTTGACATCATGCAATTTAATATTTGTGCAAGTTTCGATGTTCCATGCTAAATATCCGACTATTTATGATAGGGGCGTCGCCACGGGGGGGGGCGCCCACAGGCTAATTTTCCCACTCTTTACTTGTACTGGAACTTTAATAATGAGACGATTGCCGTCTTTGCCCGCTCTTTACAGCTCTCGATTGTTTTAATGCCTCCGTTGACAATTCAAAAGGTGTGTTTTCCTTGAACAACTTGGCTTTAGTATTTTGTCGTCTATGCTGGCGCATTGTACATGATGAACGCCCAGTAGTGATCCAGGCGGTTCTTGAAGAGGTTCGTTGTGGCTGATAAAACGTGTTCCGTAAGTGCGTTCCAGTCGTTCACTGCTCTATAGACCAGAAGTTTCGTCTCACTCTGGTCTGCACTTTTGGTTTGGCCACCTCCAGCGAGTGTCCTCGTGTGATCGCCGACGGCAGGTCCTGGAAGAATTTCTGCTTGTCGAGTTCGATGCGGCCGTTCATCAGCTGGTGTTTTGCTGGTTCACTGGTACGATGCGGCCGTTCATCAGCTGGTACACTCAAGCAGGATTTTTCATTAGCCTAATGAAAGTGGGGAATACAAACACCTGGCTGGTCCACAAATACCTAACAGCCCCCCCCCACACACTCAAAATTTGGTAGCGACACCCTTCATTTCTGGTAGATAGTAGAAAAGAAAGACCAAAGAGGTATCAATAATCTCGATTTTCTATCCAAAATAACCTTTCAACGAGAGTAGAGAAAAAAAACAGTTTCTTAGGAAATTCCGTTACTATGGTCCGCTTCCAAAATATAACCAGGATTCCGTTTTCATAAAACAGGCGCTGCGATGACCACTGAAACTGGGACTGAAAGGAAATCAGAAATAATTTGCGTTATGGAAACGGAGCTCGTGTACTTTCGGGCATGCGTAATATAATTATACATGACAAATACAAAACATGGTCAAACCGGACTTTTTAAGCACGGGTGACGTCGTAAATCTGGGCGAAATTTCGATAAACGTACAACGTACATGCAACCGATGCGCGCGGTTGCGCGGGGACAGCAGATGAAGCTCACCTCCTCTGGGCGGCGACGGCGGCGGTTTGTTGGCCTGTGTCGCCGGTGCCGGGCTGGCCTGCAGCGGAGAGTCGGGCGGTATGTACGGCGGCAGCGACAGCGAGTCGTCTAGGTAGATGGAGCGTCGCGTCCGCAGCGGGCCACCGCCGTCCTCCTGCTGCCACGCCGCGCTCGGCCCCGCCTGCAGCGCCGCATGGTCGCGAACTTCTGCTAGCAGACGGTGCATCTCGTCAAGCTCGGCGCTGAGCGGCCGAACCAGGCCCTCGAAGCGGAGCCGGCGGCCGGCCGTCAGCTGGCCGACGCGCGCCACCAGACCGCCGTGCGTTTGTCGCAGCTCGCGCAGCCGCCGCTCCAGGCCGGTGCGCGGCCCGCGTGCGTTCCGCTCGCGCAGGTAGCTCTGAAGCAGGCTGACGTCGATGGCCAGGTCGGACAGCTCAGTCTCCAGCTGCGTCTCGGTGCTGTTGCGCGGGTAGTCGGTGGCGGCGAGCACCGGCGGCAGGGGCGGCGCCGGAGGTGGCTGAGTCGGTGCCGCTGGTCCGGAAGGCTCTGCTGGGAGGTCGGGTCCACCACAATGTGCATGCCCACGATGTTCACCGGAGACTGTCGTGACCACGGCGGCAGAGACAAAACGTCATCAACCGGTCACCAGAGTCCACCACATGGCTCTGAGCATACACCGACAGACTAATCTGACAGCTCCGCAAAGAAGCTGCTGCTTCAGGCTATATGGTTGGTATAGTGATATACTTACATTTGGCTGACCATTTGAGCCCAATATCGGGCAATTTGACACTCGAAGCAGACATCCATGATCCAACACACTTGTTTTGGATGTTGGAGCTTTGCAAGCATGGCTGGTAAATGAGCAGCATTGGGAATAACAGTTACTTGTAGGTAGGCGACTTCCCTAAAGATGAACGCTACTCCGTTGCCTTACGCATGAAAATAGACATAAGCCAGTACACCAAACATCCACTGTAACATGAAACTCCACCACTGAATGGCTATTGAACGGAAACAGATTCCACTTACATCTGGTATTCGCAATGGAGCCGCTGAAGCGGCTGCAATCGCTTCTCCAACAATGAAGACTTCACCATCAGAATCTGTGTCTGGGTCGCATGTCAGGTCAATCATCACATTGGTTGATGCCCGACGGCGATGTGAAGTTCTTCGCCTCTGAAACAGGAATGTAGCAATTGGGTATTGTTAGCTTGTAACTTAACACAAACATGTATACTTCTCCTTTCAACTCTGCCTGCGAATACCATGTTGATGGTAAGAGCTCGTGAGAAGCCAGAGCTCATAAAGCTTAACCCTCGCCAGTGTTGAGGGGTGGATGGCACTCCCCCCGTTTTTCCAGAATAACTCTGGTAAATATCAACCGATTGCGATGAAACTTTCCGTACCGCACTTTGCATCAATTTGACACATACTCCGACAATTTTGAACTTCTAACCCGTATGACCCGTGACCTTTCACCTGTTTCTCAAGGTCGTGTTTGGCGAAAGTGGCGTCCCGTAGTAGCAATCCTTGAAACATGTGCAGTTCCCGAGTGTTGTTGATCAGGAGCATACGCAAAGGTGTTTCTAGGTGACAGTTGTGGCTTCTGCAGATATTGCGATATCGATTGACCTTTTCAGAGGTCAACGGAGGTCACTGACCTCCGATGACCTCAGATGTCTTTTTTCGTCTTCTGTCCGTTTCTAGTGCAGTTTTGTTATGCTGATTTAAATTCTGGGATCCATTTTACATGATTATATGATCCACTGGGGTCATGTGCTGCCAAAGGTCAACCGAGGTCACTGGCCTCAGATGACCTGACATGACCTTTTTTAATCTGTCAGTTTTTAAGTCATTTTGTGATGCTGATTTCAAATTTGGCATCTATTTAGTATTCTAAGATGTTCTTTTACCATTTTAGCTCGATAAGTTCTCATTTTTTACACATTTGAGATTTGATGACATTTTGGCTTTGACATGACCTCAGAAGTCACCTAATGACCCAGGACCTTAAAATCAGATGCCAATGGCTTCCTCTCGTCACAAGCAACACGCTCGTTTTTTAATCGAAGCTATAGTTTAATCAGGGGCCAATCGCCAAGGGGGGGTCGTAGCAACCCCCCCCCTCCATACACGGTCACGCAGTGACCTTCCCCTACATGGGCGAGGGTTAATCCTCACTAATTATCTGAAAAATAATAATAAAATAGCTAGAAAATCACATCAATGACAAAAATGAAAACTAGAAAAAAGCATACTTTCATGAATACAAGCAGTCCATAAAACTTAACTAAACCCATCTCAATGGTTAACACTAAACATAAAACTAAACTAAAAGTTCTGTCATAAAATGTGTGTGAAATGATATTGATCGGATAAATAAAGTCTAGAAACTTACCGTCGCCATCGTGAAAACTGAAGTTGCATCCAACTGGGTCTTAGAAAGCAAATTGAAATGGTACTGAAACAGAGAGTGACAATGTCAACATGCTATACACTAAGAAAATGTCAAACTAGTGTTATTGATTCTCAAAATCAGTATTATTTTACTTCAAGTACACAGCCAACAAAAGGCATAACTTGTGCATTTCCTAATGTTTTTGATGTGATCATTCCAAACCTGACACACATTTTGCTTGGAAATTATCATAAGTTTCAATAAGCTGCAAGCTAGGTCAGATTTTGCAAGGTTGAGTTAGATAAAGCTTAGTTAGGGACGATTCAGTATTGTTAGATCAGGTTTGGCTAGGTTAGATTAGCTTGGAGTGGACTGGGTTTAGGTAGGTTATGGCAATGGCAAAACTAAGTGCATAATACTAAATTTGTTAGAAAAAAACACACAAAGACATCTTCACTTATATTTTAATCCCCGCCCCCCGAACCACCAAGTTTTCCATGCGCGGCATCCCAGTTCACCTTGCGCCAGGGGTGCGTACTAAACGGGGCAGGACGACGACGCTGGCTCTGGCTCCCAGGTGAGTTGGCTTTACATTGGCTGACGCCTGGTTGCCATAGAGAACGAAAGCGCTACTGGCGGCTGCTAGCGTGCATCCAAACAGCGCTCTGGTGCCGACTGGTGCAGATTTTTGGCCTGCTTGGTCCGGGTTGGTGTAGATTATCGGCAAGGGCTGGTGCGCCTCATCAACTCCTGTGTCACACTTTGCAGTCTGGCCTGTCAGTTGACAAATATGTACACGGCCCTGATGTACATGTCCCAAGTATCTACTAAGCACTAGCAGTGATCACCAGCATTGGTGGTCATTAGTAAAAGATTAATGCTGATGAGTCATCTGTGACTAATATGGTTTTGGTTAGTGGATATCAATATGCATTGGGAATCCTGTGATGAACTGGTGTGTCCACCCAGTTGTTTATATATACCCTGTGTCCACCTTTCCAGAGTTCCTTGGGCTGCCGGCCCATTCCTACGAGTTTACTGGGAAAAACAAGGTTATGAACTTATGTTGATGGGGGACAATACAAGGTGATCACTGATCTGAACGAAACCAAAACTTGTTTTGACATTTCAATCAAACAAAGCACGTAATTTACCTTTAAACGAAAACAACCGGCAAAAGTCAGTGTTTTTGTCCATAGACGTCCATGGCTGAAGACTCAAGAAGAATTACGCGGTAACTCAACCTTGAACAATTCCGGAAAATTCACAACGGAAGCTCTTCATCTTCAAGGGAACTCAAAATAGATAGGCTCGTTGCAAGGCCCTGTAAGGAAGTTAGCCATCTGCGATTTGAGGAGTGTTGACGTCATCTGTACTAAGGAGTGGTGACGTCATGTAGATGTACTCATCACCGATCTGTCTGGTTTTCAATAATTAATTACCAATATTATCGTTGTTTGAACCGTCAAAACATTTATCAAATAATAACTAAGTAGTTCATAGTTAATTCAGGACCCAATATATATTACAACAAAATAAGTAAATTATTACTTATTAGTATCTCTTCTCCGTAGCTTATGTCTGATATTTTGAACTAGCACTAAAGGCTGGATTTTGCAGTAGTTGGCCGCCAGGGACCGCTAGTGAGCCAGTGAGTTTTGACGCCGGAAGTATATTATCAGTTTATTTTTTACCATTAATGATGCAAAATATTTATTTAGTTACTCATTCATGAAAAAACAACAAACAACTTGTTTGCTACTCGAAAACACCGTGGCTCACTAGCGGTTCCTGGCGGTCAACAGTTGCAAAAAACATCTAGCTCCTAGGGTGAGCCAGATTTTGTATTCGACATTCACAAATATGGTTATGCTCTTCTGAGGCAAATCCTACGCAGCTGCGACAAAATACTTCAACGGTTCATTGCAGTTTTGTTATGTGATTTGATAGATTTGATACTGTAATTTGTGATAGGTAAGGTTATTTGTGATAGGTAAGTGTTTAGCATGGATGAGAAATACCCTAATAATGGATAAGGTATTTCTCATCCATGCTGAATAGTGCCCTGGGTAAGGGTAAGGTTATTGTCTCATCCATGAGGTTATTATGTAATGCTCGCCCTGTTGCTATTTTACTCATTCATTCAATATTCAGGGGCTGGCAAATTTTCTGCTTAATATGATTTGATCCTTTCAAAGTAGGTATGCTGATGTTTCTTCTTTAGAACTTCTTTATCTGGGTGGGATTGCCGATCGCCAACTCACCTGACCTCAACCTGAACCTGCTGTAATCTGAATCACTGGTTGCCTCATGAACTCCCTATGATGATGAAGGTTGAGTGTGTCTATGGAATTGTTTCAGCATCCTCAGTCAAAGAGGTTTTCATCCCGCCAGTTGAGAGGTGGTGGAATGGATGGTTGATATTTTCAATGTAAACAGCATGGATAGCAAGCCACTAATTTGCAACAGTGTGCCAGTACTTATGTATTGTTAATGTTCCTCCACCAACCTCATCTGCTCTTCAAGTGGTGGAGGTTTGTTAAATCGGTTGAGGTTGGAGGATGCTCAACTGATTTTAGGTGCTGGAACAGCCTCTATGCTTCCTGATGCAAAATTACTTCCAGTGCTCTATTACAATATCAATCGTGTTTACATCTGGGTATAGATCAAGTCCACACATTTTCTCTAGACTGTTGATTTATTTGACCCCTCCCAGCCTCCTAAGTCCTAATCCCTTGACCATCTTGGTGAGACCTAGGCATGTAAAGCTCATGATCATGCCGGTGGGCTCAATGGCCCCTGGACAGGTTACTGGGCTCCTTAGTGGGTTCAGTGAGTCCCTGGACAATGGACATGCTCGAGAGGTTCCTGGACAGGTTTTAGGGCCCCTAAGTAGGCTCAATGGCCCCTGGACATGCCCAAGAGGCTTCCTGGGTTAGCTTCGCGAAAGCCCTTCATTGTCTCGGGACAGCCCTTGGCATGCACCAGAGTGCCCCCTCGCCTGGTTTGAGGCTCTTCTGTGGCTTTTTAAAAGCCACTTACCTAATACAAATGGTATCTGGGCCAAACTTGTTGGGCCCCTGCGACCCGTAAGGGGGGGGGGGTAGTTGCCCCACTGGCTGCGGTACTGCATACAGCTAACCCATGCTTACTCCTGGTTCCAGACAGTGGCATCAGTCACAAATATCAAGATGGCTACAGTGCTGATCCAGGGTGCATCACGCGGTCTGGGGCTGCAGTTTGCTCGTGCGCTGGCGGCGCGCGACTCGGTGGCAGCGGTGCTGGCCACGTGCCGGCGGCCGGAGCAGGCGAGCGAGCTGTGCGCGCTGCCCAAGGTGCACGTGCTGCCGCTGGACGTGACCAGCGAGACGAGCGTGGCGGCGGCGGCCGCGCAGGCGGCCTCCGCCACCGCCGGCCTCGATCTGCTCATCAACTGCAGCGCCATACTGCACCCCAGCGGCCGCGGCGAGACCAGCCTGCGCGACGTCAGTCTGGCCGGCCTGCAGGAGACCTTCGTCACCAACACGTTCGGCCCGCTGCTGGTGGCGAAGCACTTCGCGCCGCTGCTGCAGGCCGGCTCGGGTGCGCTGGGCGTGCAGGCCGCCGACGCCAAGCAGCGACACGCCGCCGTGCTGGTCAACATGACGGCCAAGGTCGGATCCATCACCGGTTAGTGACCGCCGGAACGGCACTGACACGGCCGCGTTCACGGTATTTTCAGAATATGGGCTGTTCCAGCGCCCTCAACCGGAGTTAAGGTTGAGGCTGAATTTCTTCCACTCACAAGGTCTCCCCGCGTAATTTTTTTAAGTCCAGGAACGACTACCTCGCAACCTTTGGACAAAGAGGGGACAAATATAGCGACTTTTTTACACATTGTGGACTTTAGCCAGTTTAATTGCATCGGTCGCTGGACATTAAATGCCGTCACACGCTTCGCCGACCTTGCGGCTTTTTCGCGCTAGGGGGAGAGCAAGCGCTTGGGCGAAAGGCGCTTGCCTTCTACCAACATCTGCTGTCCCACGACATCTCTTGCGGCACTCAGTGCCTTGGGCCACATCATACATGTTACGAACATTGCATAAATTGTACTCCTCCAGCTCCTCCGTTGTCTCAACCTCGATTTCGAGAGTAGGTTGGAGGAAGTTTGTAGAGGACGTTTCGGAAGCGAAAAGTTGGATTGAGGCTCTTGAGCAGCTTGGAAGCGAGCTACGGGAAACGGACCGAGGAAGTTAGAGGAGGCTGGACTTTTTGGGGGGCAAGTTGAAATGTGATGCAGTGCCCGATAACGGAAACCAGGCGAGCGGCTTATAGGGGACAGTAAATCTTGAGCTGACAAGGCCCGATTGGCTCGGGAGAAATACGTGACAAAGTTTGCTTGGGCATTGCCCCTACCGGTGCGCTCGGTTCACCAGCGTCTTGCCGTACGGGCTTCGGGTGCATTCCACCGGCGTTCCGGTAGCTTGAGGAAGGTCAACCCGGCCAGTTCCCACAGTCGGTGATGGGTTCCAACCGGCGTTCCCGCAGCTTCCGGAGTGCCAGGTCACGGCTCGGGGTGGCCAGGCAGCATCGCGGTGGTCACCGGCGTTCCCACAAGCTCGGATGGAATTCCACCGGTTGCCGCAGCTCGGCTTGCACCGGCGTTCCCCGCGGCTGTCGGCACGGTTACCGGCGGGCAGGGGGCAAGCCAGGGGGGGCACTTTGGGGCCAGAAAGTGCCCCCCCCCGCGTTCCGGTGAGAGGGGCCCATCTGGGGTTCTGAGAAGGGGGCAAAATCGTCTCGTTGGACTTCGTTGGGCAGGTGGGGCCCTTCTGCCGGTATTGACCAAGGGGCCCCCACTTCGGTAATCGCGTTACTCTAGAGGGTCGGCCCGTGAGTTCGGCTAGTGAGGGGCTCTCGTTCGATTCAGAATCCCTTTGTCGGTTTGAGTAAAGCCTCTGGTCGGTACTTTGAGGGGCCCTCTGTCAGTCTGAGGGGCCCCTCTTGCGGTCACACTGAGGCGAGCACCTCTGGTCGGATTTAGGGGTTCACTCTTGCCAACGTGTCTGAAGGGGCCCCAGTCATGTCGGTTTTGAGGGGGGCCCCCTGTCAATCTGATGTTCTCTTAACAGGCCTCTTATAACTAAAACATTTTTGGGGGGGCGGCATAGGCAATGTTAGGGGGCTCCACTTTGTCTCGGTTCAAGTTTCGGGGTGCCCCCCTCCCCCCCGTCGCAAAAAATCCTCTGGACTTGCGGCCCCTGACCGGCTGGCTTCCCGCAAGGCCTCGGTGATAGGTCACCGGCGTTTCCGCGGGCTCGGACCTGTCACCGAGCAGGTCCCGCAAGCTTCACCGGTGGTTCTCAAAGCTTCGGATGGTCACACGGCGATTCCCAAACATGCTCGGCTTACATGGTACAACCGGCGTTCCGCGCAGCTTACGTGTAACGTGGTCACTCGGTGTTGCCGCAAGCTCGGCGTGCGTCAACAGCGGTTTCGCCAGCTCGGTGGGTCCACCTGGCCACGTGCTTGCAGCTCGGGAATGTTCACCGCTTCCGGCGGGCTGCGACGGGTCATCCCGTGTCCCACAAGCTCGGATGTACAACCGGCGTTCCCGCGGGCTCGGACGTCACCCGGGCGCGTCCCGCAGCTCGAGGTGGTTCACCGGCGTTCCACACTCGGGTGGTCACCGGTGGTCCCCGCGCTCCGGCAGCATAGGCTGGAAACTTATGTTCCGGGCTAATCGGCTTACAGAAACCGGCAAATGAGCCTCAAACAGGACCCCTCTAAGGCCTAGTTCGAGGGTCCCACGCTAAGATCCGTGTAAAAATTCCTAAGATGCACACTTTTCCCAATATAGTGGCGAGTAGCGGTCTGGAATAAAAATTACGCGTCGTTCCCGGGTCTCAACTAAAATCGGTTGAACCTCCACTAACCTCAACCGGTTGAGCCTAACCTCCACCGCCCGGCGAGCGGTGGTGAGGGCTCTGGAAAACAAGCCCTGAAACACGTACGTAAGTCTCAATGATAAATGGCATCAGTCACATCGTCGTGAAAACCCAATGCCACCACAAATGAGAGATCGTGACAATCGACAGCAAACTTTCGATCTGTCCACCGAACATTCCAGTACTCAAGTTTTATGTGCGGGTCACGAGGGCATGACTCGCGGTACCTCATATCATATTCCTGAGCCAGTACTATTGCCTTGCATATCGCATATCACTGTTCATTCGCCCATAACCATGGTATTCCCGCAGGTACCGTGGACACGGACCTGTCGCGACCGCTACATCAAGAACGCTGGCCAAAGACCAGCTGTTCTCAGAGACGGGTAGAAGTCGGTGTCGCACCTGCTGGCCATCGTCGACCGGCTGACGGTGGCCGACACCGGCAATGTGTTTGTGTGGAGCGGCGAGCCGCTGGCTTTCTAACTCTCCGTCACCGCCGATACCAGACGCCCGGCGACGAAGTGCTCCCGACCGATCGTGAGGGAGGGATGTGACTGTGAGGGTGTAGTGGTGTGGTTTTAATTAGATGGGGCCTAGGGATAGTGCCAAGTGTGTGACATGAGAATGAATGTAACGTGCAATATGCAGTGTCTCATTATGAAACATTGGCGATGTGTATGCAGAAAGTTGTTAACAATGATGCGCTCATGTACAAACTGTATTATTCCTGGATTTAAAGGAAGAATTTGACTGCACACATATTCTTTACAACCATCTGTTGTTTCTAGGATAATTGTGCTAGTCCCGGTATGGGCGAAATGCTGTCAGCGGTTTCAGATTTCGTATTTTGTTAGGATATGCAAGACCACTGGCGTTTAGTTTATTTACTACGGTGTGTTGTTGCTAGCTATACATGCATGACCGAATCTCCTGAAGAGACACTGACTTTGTGCAGTCAACGACGCACCATAGCAATCTCGGATCTCAGAAATACCTCATGAGTGTCATGACCGTATATGTTACCGATAACCGAGAACAACGATGGAGCCTCCGATAATGATAGTGAAGACGTTATCTTTACTGTACGTTATCCTCGCGCTATTTTGGATTGGCAATGATTGGTATAATAGAGCGATCAACGTGAGCTATTTGTCTGGAGTTTGGTATAAATGTGTGCCGTTGTGTTGACGGGGTTTTCTCTGGAGTTAACAGCCGAAGGTGCAACACCATATTCTATGGTATGCGTTCTAAATTACTATAATCGTAGGCACCAACGTAGCCAGCGTGGTGCAAGAATTCAGCATTTAATGCTATTACCTACTGTCACCAGTGAATGGCAGATCGATAGGGACCCTAATTTACGGCGACAACTTTTAATGGAACCAACTGGCACGAACGAATTTCTCGCAATGGTATTTTGCAGTTCAAGGCCATCTTTAAGGTCAAATTTTAGGTCAAATGACCGGGTACAGCATAAAGTCCCGAACTTATTGCCGGATCCTGTTAAAAACAGTCTCAAATGATAGCCAGGGTCCATATCTAACGTCCGTGACCCTGAACTCAACCGTGACCTTTGACCTTGAGGATCGAATACGAGGTAAAAAAAACGAGTACAGCATAACATCCCGAATTTATTGCTGGATCCTTTCCAAAGTAGTCTCAGATAATAGCCAGGGTCCATGTCTAACGTCCGTGACCTTTGACCTTGGAGGTTAAATTCGAGGTCAAACGACCGGGTACAGCAAACGTCAACATTTATTGCCGGATCCTTTTCAAAACTGTCTCAGATGATATCCAGGGTGATAAATAATGTCTAATTCTCAGATGATATATAACGTCCGTGATCGTGAACTCAATCGTGATCTTTGACCTTGGAGGTCAAAGGACCGGGTACAGCATAACGTCCATAATTTATTGCCAGATTCTTTCCAAAACAGTCTCAGATGATAGCCAGGGCCCATATCTAACGTGCGTGACCGTGACCTCAACCGTGACACATTAGACCTTAGGAGGTCAACCGACCGGTCAGCTATAGACTTATTCCCGAAATTAAATGACATGATCCTTTCAAAAGTGAGTTGTCTCAGATGATAGCGAGGGTCATCAATCTATTACGTTCCGTAGACTCAGTGACCGTTGCATCGATCCCAACCTTTTTCATCCTATGGACAGGGCATCAAGCTTCCTGCCTGAGGTCAAACAACGAAAAGCGCGTACAGTTGTCAAATGCAAGAATCCGTTCCCGAGCTTCTATTGCCGGATGATCTTCCACAGATGAGTCCCTCCTATATAGACATCAAGCCCAGGGATACTATTCGAGAGTCTAGCGAAGCAGACCGATCACCAATTTCAACCGTGACCTTTGAGCTTAGAGGTCAAATTCGAGGTCAAACGACGGGGTACAGCATGACGTCTCGAATTTATTGCCGGATCCTTTCCAAAACAGTCTCAGATGATAGCCAGGGTCCATATTAAACGTGCGTGACCGTGACCTCAACCGTGACCTTTGACCTTGGAGTTAAATTCTAAATCAAACGACAGGGTACAGCATAACTTCTCGAACTTATTGCCGGATCCTTTCCCAAGTCGTCTTAGATGATAGGCAGGGTCCAAATCTAACGTTCGTGACCGTGACCTATTCTGTTACCTTTGACCATGGAGGTCAAATTCGAGGTCAAACGACTGGTTACAGCTTAAACGTCCCGAAATTATCTGCCGGATCTGTCCAAAACTGGTTCACAGATATTATTTAAACCTAAAATTTTATTTACTGAAGGTCAAAGGTCGCGGTTGAGATCACGGTCACGGACGTTACATATGGACCCTGGCTATCATCTGAGACTGTTAATAAATGACATGGCAATGCATTCGGGACGTTGTGCTGTACCCGTTCGTTTGACCTCGAACTTGACCTCAAAAGTCAAAGGACACAGTTGAGGTCACGATTACGAACGCTAGACATGGACCCTGGCTGTCACCTGAAACTGTTTGGGAAAGGATCCGGCAATAAATTCGGGAAGTTATGCTCTACCCGGTCCTTTGAACTCCAAGGTCAAAGGTCAACGGGTTGGACGTCTCGGTCTAGGACGTTAAATATGAGACGTGGCTATCATAAGACTGGTTGGAGAGGATCCGGCTCATTCAGTTCGGGAGTTATGCTGTACCCCGTCCGTTTCACCTCGAATTTTGAACCCTCCAATGGTCAACAGGTCACAGTTTGAGGCACGATCACAGACGTTAGATCTGGATCCTGGACTTTTACCTCCAAAGTCCTAAAAGGACCTGATATTATTTTTGGAAAGATCGTGGCTATAACATTCGGGACGTTATGCTGTACGGTCCTTTGACCTCAACATTTGAATCCCCAGGTCAAAGGTCACGGTTGAGGTCTTGGTCACGGACGTTAGATATGGAGCCTGGCTATCATCTGAGATTGTTTTGGAAAGAATCCGGCAATAAGTTCGGAATTTTATGCTGTACCCCATCGTTTGACCTCGAATTTGACCTCCAAGGTCAAAGCTCACGGTTGAGGTCACGCGGAAGTTAGATATGTACCCTGGCTATCATATGAAACCACTTTGGAAAGGATCCGGCAACAAATTCGGGCCGTTATCCTGTGCTCGGTCCTTTGACCTCGAATTTGACCTCAAATGTCAAATGTCACGGTTGAGGTCACGGTCATGGTCGTTAGATATTAACCCTGGCTATCATCTGAGACTGTTTTGGAAAGGACTCGGCAATAAATTCGGGACGTTATGTTGTAGTTATGCTGTATCTCATCGTTAGACCTCGAAATTGACCTTCAAGGTCACGGTTGAGGTCACGTTCACGGACGTTAGAAATAGACCCTGGCTACCATCTGACACTACTTCGGAAAGGATAAATTTGCGCGACGTTACGCTGTACCCCGTCTTCTGACCTCGAATTTTACCTCCAAAGTCAAAGGTCATGGTTAAGGTCACGTCACGGTCACAGACGTTAGATATGGACCCTGGCTATCATCTGGGAACCTTTTGGAAAGGATCCGGCAATAAATTCGGGACGTTATGCTGTACCCGGTCGTTTGTCCTCGAATTTGACCTCCAAGGTCAAAGGTCACGATTGAGGTCACGGTCACGGACGTTAGATATGGACTCTGGCTATCATCTGAGACCACTTTATAAAGGATACGGCAAAAAATTCGAGACGTCATACTGTACCCTGTCGTTTGACCATGATCTGCAAAATGAAGGTCATTTTCGTGATCTTAGGGGCGCCGCAGCTGCTAGGCTATGTGGCGCTTCAGTCGGTTGATAAAGGCTATCGTGAAAGGGTGCAGTTGTGCTCTGACGTCAGAGGCCTGGCTGACCTTGAACCGGCGCTGTCCGATCCGTGACCGGTGGGTTGCGAGTGGTTGGCGGAGTCGAGCGAGGGACTATAGCGCGACAAGGTGCAATCTCAAGCCTCTATCGACAAGCAGTGGTGGACGTCGCTACTAAAAAATCATGTTTCGTTACTCGATACTCATAAAAGTAGTTCCGTTACTCGTAGTTCCGCCCTCGCCAGTGTAGGGGTGGATGCCACTCAGCCCACTCGTGTTTTATTTTCGGGAAAAACTCGCGTATTTATCAACCGATTGCAATGAAACGTTCAATACCTCTCTTTACAACCATTTGACACGTACTCTGAAAAATTGCAAACCTATACTGCCCATGAACCATGACCTATGACCTGTTCTCAAGGTCATGTCAGACGCAACTGGCGTCCCGTAGTATCGATGCTTGTAACTTGTGCAGTTTCCGAGTGTTTGTTGTTCAGGAGCATGTGAACGGGCGTTAGCAGGCGACATTAAATGGTTTCCACTGAGGAGACCATGACGTCGGTTGACGATTTTAGAGGTCAACCGAAGTCACTGACCTCCGATGACCTGAGATGATTTTGTTTGGCCGCTGGCAGTTTCTAAAACATTTTGTGACGATGATTTCAAATTTTGCATCCATTTTACATAATATGTTCCACTGGGATCATGTTCTTACACAGGTCAACCGAGGTCACTGACCTCAGATGACCTTGGATGAGATTCGCTCGGTTAAAGAACGGCTTTCTATACTACCTCTGTTTTCCCCAGTTAATGGTGCCCGTCCCTTTCACACCAGCCAAATATCTCAACATAAAATTAAGGGAATGACGGAGTAACGGATTTGTTGTAAGTAACGGAAGCTTCTAGGTCTATTGCCGGTTTTTAAAAGAAACAAAATCGTTGCTCCGTTACTGAAAAAGTGGTTTCGTTAGTAACAGAGTATACGAAAGATGCGAAAAGTTAGTTAACGAAAGATGCCCACCACTGTTGACTATCCTCTACAATATATCTAATCAACAAGCCTCTATCCGAGCTCGCATTATCGTTAACATTAAGAGCGAACGGCAAGTGCCCTAATTTTTCGCTTGACACTTCCAAAAACCTTCAGAATACAAATTAGCGCAGGACTATTGCGATAAATTCGTCAATGCCAGGTGATGCATTCAAATGGTAACTCCGAAAATTAGGGTCCCAAGAGGTCTGCCATACACAGTAGTGGCTTTATCCCATGGACGAGTATACAGCAACAGTGAAGGGCTTTCACCTGTAGGATGATTTGAGTCACATTGTATCGCAGGACGACCCCGTCCCCCCAGTTCGCTACTAAACCACGCGTTCCATGAAGACATTTGTATTAATGTTCGTTTCCAGGGTGAGTTAAGATTGCGATGACCCGTTAATTGCACTTGACGTACTCCGTTGCGATTCAGGAATCACGTGCCTCGCGATAACAATGATTGTCATGCAGGGCACACGTGATAATGATTGTCAGTTGCCATTTGTATCTGGCGAAAATATTTTAACCGATGAACTCTGTCGTAAATATTAGATGACCTTATTTGTCCCTTGTGGGCCATTATTGTCGAGAGCGAGTTTTGTCTGCCAAATTATCCATAACCCTGGAAAACTCTGGGATGTCACACCACCATAACACCATGTTGTACTTTAACTTACGAGTTAAAACGTCAAATCGACACTTCATAAATAGATAAAACGCTGAGCAATGAACACGTGCGAGGTTCGGAAAGACAGCAGGGGTGAGCCGGCTCGGCCGGCAGCGGCGGTGCCTCACCACAGCCTGGCGGCGCCGTCACAGCTCTCCCAGGCGGACAACAGGCCGGAGTACTCCAGGTAGGCGTCCGCCGCGGGACCGAGGCCGCTCAGGTCGGCTGGCTCCTCCTGACGCGCCTCCGGGTTCTCGGGCGCCCAGGCCGAGCCGTGCGACACGTCCAGCATCACGGCCAGCCGCCGCTGTGTGTCCGCGTCCTGCTGCAGCAGCA
>VOPJ01011747.1:0-21691 GCA_014673585.1 Semibalanus balanoides
CACCCCCCGTCGCGTCGGTTTGAAGTCGACACCGCCCAAAGGCGAGTCCAGGGGAGGAACACCCAGGGCTGTTCAAGGGGGGAAAACTGTGTTTTGGGCCCCAAGACATGAAGTCTAAATTTCAGAAGGAATCAGACTGATATCATTCGTGTCCTTGGAAAAGAAAGCATTTGAATATTTCCCCATTGACTTGTATGAGAGGTCACGAAATTGATCTGACTTGAGGTCACCAATATAATAAATCCGAGACATGATAATTAAATGTAGCTATGACCTTATTAACTCCTATAAGTTTGAAGTCGATCGGCCCAAAACCGTGGCTGTGGTAGGTACGACGGCAATTTTTGGGGGATGGGTAACGTGACCCGGCCTGAAATGACCTGAGGTCAAGCATTATACACAATGTGGGTAATTGATGCCCGAACAGCTGAGCCAAAAACGTCGGTGCTACCACTATCTTGGTACCACTTTAGGGGTGAAATGTAAGGGGGTCGTACCCTCCTCTCCATGGACACGTTCCTAGGTAGCAAAGTATCTGACCCTGCACTGGCGAGGATTAACACGACATCTTTAAAGGGTCATGACAATTCACCTTTTCCTACACAAATGGAGTTATCACTTGAAATCGACAGACGAGATCAAAATATATTGTATATTCATCACATGATCTGGCGCTTCCGGACGCTGATCTGGCGCTTCCGCACGCGAGGACCGGGGCCGGGAAGCGGCGCCTCCTTTTTAGCATTGTACAGCAGTACAACAGCTGCCGCAGATCCGCTTCTGCACTATAGTTTTTTAAAACGGCGGTTAATACCCTTTTAGCAGTATATGTGAGTTAGCATTCGTATTGTGTATATCTCAGCGAGTGTCAGATTTATGTATGTTTGTGTTTGCGTGCTTGTGCGGGTGTTTGTGACCAAGCAGATTTGTCTCTGCTTTTATTTTCTTGGATCTTATTGTGTGCAATTGCTGAGTGTCTTTTTAACATGTCTTCATTTACTGATAATACGACACGACACTCGGAATAGCCAGTGAAACATCGGAGAGTGTTTTAATTGTCAAATACAAATACAAATACATTTTGCATAAATTACTTCTGATTCTGATACTTCAGAAATTCCTACAGAAATTCCCCAAATACCAAGTTTAAGTTGTTAAGTTTAAGCTCATAAGCGTTTCACACTTTCAACGACCGGTACCTACTTGCAAGTACTTTTGGTCCTCATCAATCAAACTGCGGGCTTTTCCCGCATTGTTTTTTTACTCAGTGGAGTAGAAAATATATTTAGTGTTCTGCTTGTTGTGCTTATATGGCCGCCGGTTCTCTACAATTGATAGCCATTGAATGCAAAGGTAACAAAATTAGCAGTTCACCTATGCGCTTTTAAGGCGGCCTGGTTAGTGGTTGCGACCCTCATTTTGTATTCCTTTATTTATTTTAAACATTAGGGTTATGTATACCAGTAAGGCGCCGTAGTAGGTGATGAACGAGCGAGTGCAAAGGAAATGTATGGTTAATTTTAACTCGATTAGGCAAATAGCTTTTTGAGATACAAAAAGGGTGCGCACGTGTGCACGTGCAGAGGCTCTCACCCCTGACTTGAGGGAAAGGGGCGGCTGAGAGGTCTCTAAACCATACACTAAATGTATACACAATCGGTTCAGCCGTTCCTGAGATATATGATACTGGGTGTGCACGTGCGCACGCGCAGAACCACCCCACCCCTGACTTGTGAAAAGGCGGCGGCTGAGAGGTCCCTAATAGAGGTGGCAAAAGTTGATATTTTTAAGACCCAGACCCGACCCGGTCTCAACAACTTATAAATGGACCCAGTTATACCCGGTGCAAGGCAAGGTTGGACCCAGCAAACCCAACTAGCAAAATGTTTCGGAAATTATATTCACAAATTTGCACTCTACAGTTAGTGTAAATAAACTAACTATTGTAGTTGCAAATACATACAATTCAGATTGGCCAACAGTACACAGAAACCTGCGTGACAGCTCGTACTTGCGTGAAATTAGCATAACACACCAGTTGGACCCAGTCTGCACCCGGTGTCATTTGGCGGGACCCAGTCCGGGACCAACTGGGTCCAGACTGGGTCTAGAGACCGGTTCCTCGGGTCTACGTTTTGCCACCTCTAGTCCCTAACCATTCACCAAATTCGAACACAATCGGTTCAGCCGTTTCTGAGATATAGAATAGGGTGTGCATGTGCGCACGTGCAGAGGCACCGTACCTCTGACTTATGGGAAAACGGCGGCTGAGGGTCCCTAACCACACAACAAATTGGAACACAACAAAATCATAGTGGAAGCCCTCGCATTGTCAGTGGTGCGCTTCTGTTTGAGCGTGTATGGTTCCTGCGGTGCTTCCCAAATTCACCACGTACAGAAAATTGTCAACTTTTGCGCGCGAGTAGTTAGCGGCCGCAGACGCAGTGACCACGTGTCGACGCTAGCGGCAGTCGGCTGGGGGGACTCCGCGCACAGAAGCTGTGGAATACCATACTGTATCGCAGTCCAACTCCATACGATGGCAACCTGAACACATAGCAGACACATTGACGCGTGCCACGATCTGCACGAACACAACACCAGACACGCCGGTCGTGTCACACTACACGTAAAATACCGAAACAGAAGCGCAGGCGCGACTGTGTAACAGGGGTGTCACTTGCTGAACAACTTTGTCATCTGGTCCGTCATGCTGGCCATCGTTTCGCCCGTGCTTAAAAGAGCATATGTCTGTCGCGACTGAAGTGATCATCGTACCTACCATGCATTACTAGTATACGGACTACGCAATATGTTCGGCTTGGCGATGCCATTACCTTAACCGGCTTGTTCTATGTATCTGACGTGTCTGGTGAAAAGCCACCACAAAGTGTGGATCCATGACAAATACATCTATCTATATCTATCAGAACACAATCGGTTCGGCCGTTCCTGAGATATAGAATAGGGGTGTGCACATGCGCACGTGCAAAGGCATCCCTCCCCTGACTAGAGGAAAAGCGGCGGCTGAGGGATCCCTAAGCACACACAAAATTCGAACACAATTAGCCCAGTGCAGCCGTTGCAGAGTTCTCACGACAAAACACATTTAAACACCCCTCACGCGGCACGCGCCACGCGTAGTGGTAGTCACCAACATGAGTCGGCACTGGTAAAAACGTAGTTGGATGGGGCTACTCAGCAAAGAAGCCCGCTTGTCAATCGGACGTGCGGTTGCAAAGATATGAGCCTCTCAAAAGCGTCGCCACGGGTTGGGTCGGGTCGGGTCGGGTCGCTCACAATCAAATTTATCCTTTTTACCACGTAAGGACGAGCGAGCTCTTCGCGCTCGCTCGTTATCAGCAGCTCATCGATGCGCTTGGACGGCGACCTATTTAGTGTCGGCAATTGGTTTCATTGACCAATCATGCTTTTTGGCGCACTTACTTAATTTCTGGTCCTATGATTTGTTCACATTTACGACGTAGGGAAGAATGGCGTTGACAATGACCTTCATGAAGCACAGTAGGTAATACTTGCTTTGTATTCTATTTTGCAAACCTACAACTTTGAACAATAAAGTATATTTATTTAATTCTTAAATTTAAATAACGTCATTGTTATACAGGGTGTTTCATAAAAATGTATCCACTCGGAAATCTCATGATAACTCAGGAAGTTTTGGTCGTAGATCTTCAAACTTAGCAGCATCAGAAAGCTAAGGAAATTATTCATCAAATATGTGAAAATAAATCCCATCGACGTTTTATTCACTTAGCCTTACCGCAGCGAAAAAGACTGAAAAAATGTCATAAAAACACAGCTATATTTCCGAAAAGAACGCAATCTTTCACAGATCCGTGGTCGCGCTAGAGCAGCAAATAGCAGGTCTTAAGCGCTGGATCAAACACACTTGAGCAGCAAACAGTTATTGAAATCATAAAACAACATGCATATCTGACAACAACGTATGAACGACCTCGAACACACTCTGACCAACCATGGCGCCTCGCATAAGATGCTCAAAGTTCGCCGCCGCCTCACACACAAAGCTGCATCCTGCGTCGCAGTGCTGGCCATGACCTTCGCGGAGCACACTGCCGCTGGATGGTGCCAGGTCCCCTGATTCTCTCTTTCAGTTATTCCGGAGTGCGTGGTTGGATCTGTACACTCTTTTCCCTTGAGGAACCTGTCCCCCAAATGAAAAAAATGGCTAAGGTCGAGGACTGCCGCCACGAAAATCCCTTTTCTGCAAGATGAGCCTTCAAGCAACTTGCCCTGAAGCACTCAAGACTGACATACGGTGTGTGCAGTAGCACCGTCTTGCTGCATCCACATTCCGTTTCGTTCAGAATCTGCGGGGAAGAAAAACTGCTGGAGCATTGCAACGTAGCGCTCGCTATTGACAGTGCACTCCCCAACGTCATGGCCTTAGAAAAATAGGGTCCGATAACTCCGGTCCTCTTTCGATAGCTGGGGCATGATGAGCAGTGATTTGTGCCATCACGATTCATTTGGGTTTGAACTGTGCGTTCGTTGATATTCTCCTAACAGCACTGCTTACATTTGACATCTTCAAGCATGTTGATCCTCATATTCTGGATACATCGTAGAAAGTGAGATGTGAGCGCAATTTGTTTTTAGCCTTTTTCGCTGCGGTGAAGCTAAGTGAATAGAACGTCAATGGTCTTGGCGATTACTTGTGTGATGTATAATTTCATCAGCTTTCCGATGCTGCTAAGTTTGAAGACCTGCGACCAAAACTGCCGGAATTATCTCGAGATTTCCGAGTGGATACATTTTTATGAAACACCCTGTACCATTATGGAAGCCTAAGAAGTTGTTGTTAACTAAATAAAATTAAAATATTTCTCCTTAATGAAAAGTTATGTGTTAAAAGAACCGTCACCATTCATTTGCGTGTCTCGATAAAAAGGGAGCAATTAAATTGTGACACACAAACTTGTTCAAAATAACTTCTGACAATCACAGTGCTGGGCTTTCCAATACCTTTACATATATCCTTGAAGTGGTGTGCTCACACAGCCGAACTTATAGACATTTGGACATTTTTGCTAACAGATCTGAGTATTTGATCAGAAAACAATACCTGGAACTTGTAGGTACTTGTCCTGCAAACAGGAAGTGCATGTCGGATTTGCCATGTTAACAGGTTTCGAGAGTATATCGCTGTGTCTCAATACGACTATCTCGCGAAGTACAATGGTTATGGGGCTGATGAGTGGGATTTACCAATGCAATAAGTAATCGCTTAACTCGCTCAGCTGGCTTCGACTCAAAGACAGGGGCGCAGCCAGACCTTCAGAAATGGAGGGGCAAGACAGTCATGGTGAGTCATCTCCACCCAAAAATATCCCCAGATATAATAAACTCTACGGATTTCGGACACTGTATTTTGTGAGGGCCCCTTTTTACTTATTTTGTCTTTAACTTTGGATGAACTGTGTTGGACCAGGACCACGAGGAACCTCCGAGAGACTCCTGAGCCAGGCACGTAGCCAGGATTTCGTCCGGGGGCGGCACCTCAAACGGGCCCTTTCCCGATCGTTGAAAGAGTCACCCTCCCAAGCGTTAAAAGGGCCAAACAAAACGAATGAAAGGGCACGTTACAGGGATGGAGAATGCAAATGCGGTATGAAAGATATGGAGCGAAATTTTGGAATTGTATTCCATGGAGTTGGGCAACTGCATTAACCCTCGCCATACGGGGGCTTTTCTCACCTTCGTCCATACCATTCATACCAACTTTTAGAAGCTGGAGGTAGCAGACTGCCATATCAACTTTGGAGCCAGCGACACCAATTTTGAATCAGCTATACCAATTTCGAATATTTTTTAGGCTCAACACCTGGAACTCTTAAAATAAATTGCACCACGGAGTGGCGCAAAATTTTGGAGTATTATGCCCTAGATATGCATTCTCATCAATGCCTTGCTTGGGCGGATCTCTATAAACGTTATTGTGCGTTTAAAAGTGCGGTAAAAAGGTGCTTAAGTTAACTATTTCGCCCAATCATATAGAAAAGTAGCAAAGCAATATAGCACATACATGCGCCGAGAAATGCACGATTTATGAACCCGCATACCTATAATATAATTTGTACTTGAATTGTGCCGCGAAACGGTGCGAAATTTTGGATTTGTATAGGGCTTTTAAGTGTGACGTCGAGGTTCCAACAGCTGACTGCGCTAGTGCTTAATATATAGGGGATTCACTTTGAACCTCAATTCTGATACACTTATTGTTTTCTGACGCCCCCAAAAATTATTATGAAGTAAAACAAGATACATATCTTCATTTTGATCCATTTTGTTTGCATTAATGTTAAGGAGTAATAAGGAAAAATGGATAACTTCGATGGGCTACTAAACAAAATAAGTGTTTCGTATGCACAAATTTTCTAGTCACAAAATGAAACAAAATAATTTAAATAAGAATTAGCGTTTTATATGCACGAATTATCTTGTCATAAAATTTGATAATGCAAATTAAAACGTAGTTACTCGTGTTGCAAGTAAATAAAACAAATACAAAATGATTAAAACAGGCATCAGCCGTAAATAGTTTAGTAGTCTCGAGGTAAATGCCAGTTCTTTAGAAGTTCCAATGCATTATGAAATGGAATAAAATGAAAAATATGATAGAGGACTAGGTAATACAGTGAATTTGACACGAAAACTGACAGCAGGTACTTCACAATCGTTGCTCCTGATGAAACTATTCAACGTTAGCGCAGTCAGCTGTTGGAACCAGGAGACGTCATCACTTAAAGGTAATAGTTCACCTTCAACATGGGTTTTGAACTGAGATAGCAGTTTTGTAGCCCGTGTTGAAAAATCCCTCACTGCAAGTTTTCTGGACTGCAAAGGCTTTCCAGCCGAATATATTTGACTTTTTGTTGAAGGAATGTGGGCCGTAAACAAAGAATGCCAAGAATGTGGGCCTCGGGAGGCTATAAAGTAATCGTACGCGACTACTCTCGAATCTGGTTGGCTGAGCCATTCGATTCTTTTGTTTGACGTTGCTGAGTACGCATATAGTTTTAATAAATCAATAATGTACGTCCTTCTGTCCTGAATCGGCGCGATGTATATGTCTATTTTTGACTATATGAAAGGAAGTTGTATTTCAAAATATAATCAAATCGTGTTTGAAAAAAAAAATCAAAGGTGAACTATTTCCTTTAATTAAGAGCCCTATTCCATTGAGTTGGGCAACTGCATTAATCCTTGCCATACGGGAGCTTTTCTCACCTTCGTCCTATACGGAGGGGCAGGGGCTTGAAAGGCCCCCTGTTAACCCTCGCCCTACGGGGGTCCTAACAGGACCCCCCTGAATTTTTTATTGCATAATTTTTTATACATGCGGTCGATCTTGCTGAAATTTTAAGTAGCTGAGGTTACAAAAATTACACGCATGCTGGAAACATTTAATTGAAGATGGTCAAGTAGTCTAGGAAATGATGAAGTTTTGGACATATCATGTTGGTGGAAAAACTTTTTTTTTAAGTCGTAGAAAACAGAGTTTTTGCAGCAATTTGCAAACTAAAAGACGTCAAAGATAGAAAATGACAATTGCTTTTGAATGGCAATCTCAAATTTGCAAAGTTTTTGTTTTTTACCCTCTAAAATTCCAAAAACGTTTTTTTTTAATCACCACCAAATCAAAATTTTCCAAGCTGTTTCAAAACCAGAATATATGTAAAACAACTAAGTATGGATGACACACAAACGAAATTTCAAAGAAATGTCTTATTTTGACTGAGTGATGGCTCTCTAAGTGTAAGAACCTTATGACTTTTTTTAATTCACTTTTTTAGATTTTTTACCAGATACGAAAAAGTGAATACTTGCATATTTCTGAGACAAAACTGGTCTAGAAACATATCTTTGTATTTACATTTCTAAATTGTTATTTTTTAGGTTTTCTGATTGCTATTTCGGACGTGATCGAGTCGAGGTTTCTAATGCAACTCGCCCATAGCAATTATCATCTATGGTGACGATTTACGTGCTCTAGAGGTCATTAACTAACCTAGACCTAAAAACCGATATATGGTCAGATAGCTAATTCAACGACTAACGTTTTGACGCTAATGAAATCATTTTATTTTTATAATAACTTGAATAATGACGATGAACAGAACAAAGTCACTATTCTTGGACGTGGTCGATTTTAGGTCATTCACTTGTCCTGGAAGGTCACCCGTTGACTTGAAACATACAAATTGGATTCTGTTGGATTCCTCACATGACGGGCAACATGTTAATTTTTACCGCGTTTCTCTATGTTGCTTGGTTTGGAAGTTAACAGGGGTTCTTTTTAGGACCGCCCCCCCCCCCATAGGGCAAAGGTGAGAAAAGCTCCCGTAGGGCGAGGGTTAACTTCCAACCCAAGCAACAAAGAACGATGCAGTAAGAACCAGCATGTTGCCTGGCATGGAAAGGAATCCAACAGTCTGCGATTTTGTTTTTATTTCAGGGCAACAGGTCAAGTGAATGACCTAAGATCGACCACGTCCAAAAATAGTGATTTTCCTCTCAGCCGTCGTCATTACCAAAGTGTTGAGTACCTATACAACGATTTAGTTAGCGTTAAAATGTTGGCCGTTGCATTAGCTATCTGGAAAGATATCGGTGTTTTGGTCTGGGCTAGTTAATGACCTCCCAGGTCACGGAAATCGTTACCATAGATGTTAATTGTTATTCGTTTTGCATTACAGCACAATAACACATATACAGGGCGCTTAGCATAACTTCCGAACGGAGTCCGGAAAGAGATAGAGACACCATAAATGGCATGAGGTGTTACCTGTCATATAAATAAAAATTCAAAGGTATCACAATTTGAGTAACTGATGACCTTTGGGGTCAGGTCAATGGCCCATCGTGGTCTGGCATGACCTTGACGAAAAGGTCATAGGTTACGATCGAATCGTCGTATACACTTCAAATGTTGATAGAAGACGTATAATTGTTGTTTACTCAGCTACGAAAAAATTCAGCAAAATGTGCCGCATGTGTGAAAAGTTATTCAATAAAAACCTCATGAGGCCTGTCAGCCCCCTCCCCCTCCCCTCCCGTAGGGCGAGCGTTAGCTGTTTTGTTGAAAGGCCCGGGGTTCCTTCGGATCGTCTAAGTGCCCCACCGACCTTTTCATCGCCTTTCCGACCTGTTTAGGGACTCATCTGGGATCCGCCAAAAGACATGATGTGGAGTGGGTGATGTATATTTAATATTTGTCGCCTTCCACAGCTCACAGGCCCTCGACCTGCCTAGGCGCCCCTCGCGTACTACAAGCCAATTCGCATTTCGTTGCCCTTCGACCCATGCAGGGGCCTTTCAGTCTGTCAGGTGCACTGCACCCAGGGGCATCAGGGAAAACGCCCCCCCCCCACGCAGGATCTGGAGGAGCATTCCATACAAGTATTCCTTCGCGTTCCTTGTACTGAACGTTAAAATCAATGATCTTAGGAGAAAACTAGGAAAATTACAATGGTTTAAAGAAAGATAACAATTTATCGTCAAAATACCCTTCGCAGCAGACAAAATCCTGCTATCCACAGTACAAAACTAAAAAAAATCGCGCCGCTTCGCGGGTTAACACAATTTTTGCAATTGCTTTTACAAATTATCAGAATAGATCAATGAATGCCATGAAGTGGTTAACCTTGGCTCTCCTTGACGGTAATTCCTGGCCCCAGGGCCCACTCCCTTCCAAAATATTATCATTCAACTTTCAAACAGGCTACATGCTGGCTACATGCTAGCTGGCCTGCCAAGTTCCAAAAAACGTGACGCGAACGCAAGGACGCGGAGATCGGCACACGAAAGCTGCTCCAGCGGTGCCCAGCTTGCTGAACCGAAGAGCTGATAGTAGGGACCAGACCACGACCATCTTCCGAAGTCATGTCCAACCAGGCTCATCCAGATTTACAGGAACCATTTATGTGCGGGAAAGTTTTTCTGCTCAGTCTTGCTGCTTTCAAACCATTTGCACTATTACCAGTTGTTTTTACAGTTTGGTACAGATGTATCGGTAGGTACAAATTATTATTATTATATGTATGCACTATTGAGTGCTGACCACTGGTTAATCTAGTGGGAAGGGCATCAAGGGAAAATGCCTCTCTCGAAACCGTCTGAAATCGGCGCAAATTTACACATTCCTGATGTAGGACATCTACGCAACTTGTACAAAGGAAGGTTTATTTTACAACGTCTAGGAATGCATCAGGTAGCGAAATCCGATGACTTTTTATTTTATTTTATGAACTTTTTTGGGGGTGATGCACCCCCATGGCGCCACAAACTGCCGTTTTAGATACGCCAGTGGTGCTGACCACTACCGGTCATCGTGATTAACAACCCGAGGCTAATGTGCATGAAAAACAATCTTCATTTCAATATTTTTCATCATACCGAGCTGTGCAACCAGAAAAAGGGTAACCTGAGGCTTGGCTCCAATTACGGTCTGTTCCAATATGAAAATGACGTTTTCAACAACCTAAAATTTAAATTGTCTGGCTGCTCCTGCGTCACATCGGTGGCCATCTTCAAAATTAAGCCATCGTCATCGTCTTCGGTTTATCGTAACGCTGAATTGAATGAACGGCATTTTTAGCCTCTTATCCTCTACAAGGTCCACCGCCCATATTTCTGGGTTTTATCTGGCAAACACGAAAAAATCGCGCGCGATGCTAAATAACTAAATGCCTACTATAGCATCGAAATCCATATTAAAAATGCTACATACGCTTAAATACACGCGAAAAATGGGTCATTTCTTCCGACCCCCAATTCAGAAATTATCGGTGATGCCTCTGCGAGTTGGTATGAGATAAACGTTATTTGTATTATTCAAATGTGTTCATGCTACAGAATATCGCGTTTCTGTGCTGCTATTTTTTTCCGAAAAAGTGTTTTTCCGATAAAAAGTATCACGATTTTTTTATTTCGTAAAAAGTGTATTTTTTAAGGTTAAATACCAAAATAAGGTGGGAGGCCATGATCCAGGAAGATAAAAACATATGTATGTACCTCTCCGCCACAAAAATTTTCCCTCCCCCATGGGGCAATTAAACAAGATTGGACCGCTTCGTACGGATAATAATACATTGAACAGAATTCCTAGCTTAACGAACACAAGGTTCGTTACTGTTCAGCCGCACCGAAATAGGCCACACGGGGCGCTGATCGGCATGCCAACCTCCCTTCAGCGTCTTCATAAACAAACAGAGCAGCTCTTTGTCTGCATACCTCATCCCGAAGGCAGCTGGGCGTACACTGATAGACAATTTGACTCCCTGTAAATTCTCATCGCGCACTTGATCAGGGTACCACGAGTCATGGATCGGATTTTCAGTCACAAAACGTTTTGTAGTGTCAGCGAGTGTAGACGGCGTTGTATTACCCCGAGCATCGGAGACACGAAATAATCGCTGAAAAGACGAGTCGCGATCAATCCTTGGCCCGCTTCCTCGGCGTCTTTATACCACTCTTTGAGGGATCAGAGAGTAGCTTAACCCGTTTAGAGGGTCGCATAGTGCCCTCGCTCCGGGAGTAGCCGGGTCGTAAAACGCAGGGAAACGTGGCACTTTTTTACACGGTAGTCGAACGGTAGTCGGGCTCCATGGCAGAGTGTAACTCGCGTTTCCAGAGAAAACATTTCTGTTAGTTTATTTGGCGATCAGGCACAGGCAAAGCCCACCCTCTGATTTCATCTGATCGAACTAAAAATGCCGACAGCGTCCCACGTGGCTGACAAGGAAGTTTCAACTCGGTGCGCTGAATCCGGCACAAAGACTCTCTTCCACGCTGCCGAAATAAAGTGCGACGTCGGGACGGCTTCGTCATTGTCAGGCCGCTGCATATGGCGGCCACCTGACGCCGAATATTTGGCACCGGGTTCATTGGTTCGTCAGGGCGGTGGATTTCGCCACACCTACGCCTCAGGACACATCCTGCCACCTGCACCGGCGGCAGACAGACAGTTCCGGCCTGCCACGACGCAGCTGCACGAGACTCCGCGCTTTATCTCCGTGATTTGGTCACCTCTCCCCGGCGCGCCGCCTCTGCCGCGTCGCGCCGCCTCTGTCGCGTCGCGCCGCCTCTGTCGCGTCGCGCCGCCTCTGCCGCGGCGGCGAACTGCCAGTTGGAATGCACGCCAGTCATGACGCCGATCGGCATGGCAGGGCACCAACTGCGCTGAGTCGGTTTCGTCAGTGATGCCGGCGCCGTGCTCACTGCTCAGCTGGCGCCATCAACCGCCAGCTGAGGGGAAATGGAAAACAGACCGCTGACAGACACGCTGGACCGCTGACACACCCAGCATCAACTGGATTGTTCTCGTAGGTCGGAGCCAATTTTAGTCTGTTTGGATCAAATATAAATCAGGATGATGACATTTCCGAGGAACTGTGTTTCGCGCCGCGTTCCATCAGCCGTTATTTTTTCGAGAAAGAAGACAAGGGAACGAGGGTTGTTTTTCTGAGGGTGAAACATATTTTGTTGATCACTCTGCGCTTGAATCTAAGCTTGGACGGATAATCTTGATCTAAATAAATGATAGTTCATTTTCACTCTCCGAGATATTTTCAAACCAGCTTTATCTGCGCATTGCAATCATGAATCAGGTGCGGTACTAATAAAGTCAATCAGGGACCACCACTGGCTCTCTAAAGGCACCCAATTGGTCGTGCCTCTGGGTATCGCTCGAATTATCTGTAAGAAGGAACAATCACCCAATCCTTCCAATAAAGATTAAAGGGAAGTGCGCTTCTCACATCGGTCCTGGCAGTTGTTGAACTGGTCTATAGAACATAACATAATTAAATACAATTATTTTAACGTATTCGTGTTGCAAGTTTTACAATAAATGCCAAGTAATAGTAATTCTTCTAAACCATGAGCAGTGTTTTCCATCACTATTGAAGTGCCGCATATGGCGCTGATGTTCAATTTTGTTCAACACTGGAATCTGGGCGACACTAAATAGGCCGTTGGTGGTCAAGTTGAAGCCTTCCGATTCAATTGCCAGGTTTTATTGTTTGTCTATTTTTGTTACTTGTTTGGCCATGTTGAATAAACCATAGTGTGTAGTGTCTACAGGCCGATACAAAGTTAACGAAACTTATCATGCTGAAAATGTATGAAAACTTTTCAAACCAGTATCACTAGGGCGCATAGTGACTAAGTTAAACTGCTAATTTTGCGTTCCTTTGTTTTTTCCAATGGTTATAAAATCGTATAGGATGCACGGTTATAAATTATCGAACAAGCCGATTCCAAAATATATTTTCCACTCATTGCTTACAAAAACATACGGAAAAGCAGCAGTCTGATGAGATCCAACGTGTTTGCAAGCAGTTTGCCAAGTACGTCCATTGAAAGTGTGGACGCCTATTCAACTTTCACTCTGAAATATTTTAGTAGGAATATTTTCAGCAAAATTTGGATGATTTACAATATATTTTTGTCCGTCTAATCGATTTTAAAATTCACATCTCATTTTTTGGGAAAGGTTATCATTTCTTTAAGCAATCTTAGAGTAGTTTATCCAAACGGGCAAATCGTAGGCGTAGAAGTGCAGAGGAAGAATTGTAACATCATTTCTATTGAAGGGGCCTGTGCATAAGTACCTCATTTAATGCTGAATGATGAGTAAATTTGTCTGTTTCCGTTTCAGACATAATGATAATACTACGGCATATGGATGGATCCTCAGAACCAATCAAGACTTCATATCGGAAAGATGAACCAAGCAAAGCAGGTAATGATCCCAATCTTCCAAATCACGCCGTTAAAGGACTGATGTGATGATTCAAACGACCAGGTCAGTCTACAAAGTTGTTCTCCAAAAATCTCTTGAAATCCACAAACATTGTTGATGGATAGTTTGCATGCGATTGTGGAATAACAAGATGCGATATCTCAAATAAATGTACTTGTTATCTATATACTTATGATAATAACAAGTTTACTTTTACTTTTACTTCTACAGTTTACTTTTACTTTGAACATCATCAAAAGAAGTTTGCTGTCACGTGCCCTGTGCTGGTGACACCGTGCCTGGTGTGTGCCCTGTGCTCGTGACACCGTGTCTGACGTGTGCCCTGTGCTGGTGACACCGTGTCTGACGTGTGCCTTGTGCTGGTGACACCGTGTATGCCGTGTACCCTGGGCTGGTGATACCGTGTCTGACGTGTGCCCTGTGCTGGTGACACCGTGTCTGATGTGTGCCCTGTGCTCGTGACACCGTGTCTGAGGTGTGCNTATATATATATATATATATATTTATATATAAGTGCTCGGCACCTATGGGACACGAAGCTATCAAACACACTTTACGTCATACATCATGGTACTGTCTGTCTATTATATGTGCAAATTAACGTTTGCAATATCGGACCTATGTCTTGGCAACCGCAAGTCACATGGACACGGGATGAACACAGATGTGTAGAGAAATTGATGGTCTAGCGTATGCACTGTGTAACAATCAGTGGCGCGTGCCACGTGCAAAGTAAGCGGCACTATAAGCGCGGCTCGAATAGTAACTGGCGCTCCCGCGGGTTACCGGTGGTCGCGCAGTTCGAACGATCAATGGCACTCCCGCAGCAGGAATAGCTCGGACGGTCACCGGCAGTCCCACAGCTATTGCAGCTGACAGCCGGACATCCTTATTTCCGGCGATTGGCTTACAGAAATCGGAAAATCAGTCTCAAATAGGACCCCTCTCGCCACGCGACACAATGATAAACAAGCAAGACGCCGTACACAACTAATTGTTTGACTTTTGGTCCATATCATGGCTTGTGAACTACGAGCCGCCAAATGTAGGTCTGCTGATTGACCTCTGAAAAGTGTCCGAGCAGGGGCGAAGGAACTCATTTGAAGTTGGGGGGGGGGGGGAAAGGCATTTTGAAGTCGATTCTTTCCATGCAAACGTCCATAGGCGTAATGTTTAAATCCGAAAATGTTGGGGGCAGATGCCCCCCACCTGCCCCCTCCGGCTTCTACGCCTATGTGTCCGAGGCTATATCTTTAAAACCGCTGATCAGGGTTGTTTTCGTTGGCAAAGCTGGCTTCCCCGCCTATAATAATCCCCATTATCGAATGACAACCAACAATAATATATGGTGGTGTTATGCCTTGGTCGATATATCGTCGAATGCTCCATCCAGCATATCACAGCGTCTCTTCCTTTCTAGCTTCTGCTGAAATATCCCTTTGTTGCAGCGAAAATATTTGTACCTTTAAGTGGACAATAAGACATGTTACTCAGGGGTGGAACTTTATATCTCTTGGGGAGGGCCCGAGACCTTGAGGGAGCCCCCTCAATGATTTCAAAATTTAACATTAGGCCTATGGCGTTGCATGGTAAGAATGGAGATAAAGTTTATCAAATTTACATTAGGGCCTCCGGCCGATTTAATAAAGTTCCAACACTGAATATTACTGTCTATACGCCACCCTCCCCATCCGTCAATGCTGGGACTCTGTAATTACAAAGTATTTTACCACATTAGAGGAATCCCTTCATCTTGTGCTGCCCAATGAAGATGCTACCAACCAAGCTTTTATTTGCGCATATAGCCCTACATGAAGACATCAACATCCAGCGATTTTAGCGTATTTTACGTTTTACTTTATCGTGACGTCACTGGCATACGCGGTGCGCATCCGCTGCCGCCACAGGCCGCTTGGCGTGATGTAAGCAGGGCCATGGGTCATAAAACAGGTTTTTATACTGTTAAAGGTCGCAAATTATTGTCATTTTGAACATCCAGTCCAGTCGTAACTCGTAATAAACATGAGCTTCAAAGGCAGCGCCAGGAGTCCAGTGACGTCATCGCCCTGTATTGTCCAGCCGGCAAATCCAGAAATGGTCCCACCCTAACCTCGCCCCTCATTTGCGCGCTCATTCCAATTCACATTCCAGTCGCAGCGCTTGGGTGAGAGGAAGCTTGACCCTATTAATTTACATTTGTTTCATTATTATGTGTTGCATTTCAACGTCAATTTATTAAATTATCTTATCAAGAACAGTGCAATGTGAATTTATATATTTTTGATGGCCTCCTTACAATATATAACGCACAAAGTAGAAAAAATAATTGATAACTATTAATGATTTCGACCACTGCGTTACATGCATCCTGTGTACATCCGAAAGTGATCTTGTAACCTACATTGGCGAATGTAAGAGACCTATCAGGCTGCGGTTCAAGGTTCAATGAACAAGTTTTAGATGCTAAAAATTATTCAACTGACACTCCATTTGGAGATCATTTCAGAGCATGTCATGCCAGTAAAAATTTACCTGGGCATCCTTTATCAGTCAAAATCTTACATAGGGCAAAAGATTATCCGAACCACAAAATAATGGAATCTCTATATATTCGCCAGCTATCGCAAGCCCTTAACAGGTTTCATTATTATGTGTTGGCATTTCAACGTCACTTTGTTAATTTATCTTATCAAGGACAGTGCAATGTGAATATATATCTTTTTGATGGCCCCCTTACAACATATAACGCACAAAGTTGAAAAATAATTGATAGCTATTAATCATTTCGACCACTGCGTTACATGCACCCTGTGTACATCCGGACAAGTGATTCTGGTGACCTACATTGGCGAATGTAAGAGACCTATCAGGCTGCGGTTCAAGGTTCAATGAACATGTTTTAGATACCTTACCTTACCTTACGGTCATGGGGTCTGTGAAAGGCCCGTAGGCCTGAGTAGATGCTAAAAATTATTCAACTGACACTCCATTTGGAGATCATTTCAGAGCATGTCATGCGGGTAAAACTTTACCTGGGCATCCTTTATCAGCCAAAATCGTACATAGGGCAAAAGATTATCCGAACCACAAAATAATGGAATCTATATATTCGCCAACTAACACAAGCCCTCAACAGGTTTCATTGTTATGTGTTGCGTTTCAACGTCAATTTATTACATTATCTTATCAAGGACAGTGCAATGCGAATATATATCTTTTTGATGGCCTCCTTACAATATATAACGCACAAAGTAGAAAAATAATTGATAGCTATTAATGATTTCGACCACTGCGTTGCATGCACCCTGTGTACATCCGAAAGTGAGCTTGTGACCTACATTGGCGAATGTAAGAGACCTATCAGGCTGCGGAATTCACCAGTTCAGACTGACCATGTTTCTTAGAGCTAAAAATATATTCACATGACCACTCCACTAGGAGAACATGTCATGCGGTGAAAATCTTTTACATTGGCCATCCTCATCAGTCAAAATCTTAACAGGAATGTTTCGTCTTGGTTTATCAATCAGGTCTAGGTATTGATATGTACTATGCAAATGTGAACTATCTGATGTTGATTGTTATCGTCCCGATTTAAGTAGGTATGTTTATCTCAGTGTTTCAGATATATTTGCTAATATGTGGATAGAGATATGATATTCATGTGAAATAACAAACATTATTTGAACTTTTATGTATACAATTACGAAGCTTCTGGTCTGTGAAAAACTGTTTTTGGTATATTTTGATAATGACCTGTGGTCAAAATCATTAACAACTATCAATTATTTTTCTACTTTGTGCATTTTATATTGTAAGGAGGCCATCAAAAGAATGTATATTCACATTCAATATAAATGCCTTACATACAACAAGTGCTAACACATATTAACATCAAAGAACAGTGCAACATTGATTACATGAATATTTACCTCAAATTATGTCAAAAGAGCCTTTTGGGTCCAGCCACTGCCCCAGTCACGATGCCTCTGCATTCCCCAGTGAAAGCGTAACATTTATGGTTCAACTTCACAACCCTTTGTTACCCAAGCATAACGTCTCTCTTACCTTAAATAGGGTCATGACTCATGACCCATTGTTTGGGAACCATTACCCCACATTTGGAAGAGGAGGCCATTACCCTACCCATAACATTTATATTGATTAATCAAAAACAACATTGTTTCCCATTGTGTTGATTGCACCTGTTTACACACTTCGATCGAAGGTTCCCAACTCACAGTTAAACAAAAACTGGTTGTCAATGTATCAAGTTGAATTCTCTTTCCTTCACCAATATCTCAATTGTGAGCGTCAGTGCCAACAAGCAAGGCACACCAAAAAGTTATATTGTTAGCCGAGGGCTGCATCAAAGCTGTTTTAGCGTTACATTTATGGTTCAGCTTCACAGGCCTGCGTTACCCCCCCCCTACAGTGCCTCTGTCAGGTACCGCAAATAGGGTCATGACCCACGATTGGGAAACTACTGGTCTATACCATTGTTAATGATACATCAGTTTCATTCAGTGTTGGTTTCATGCATTTCTGTATTCTCTCTACAGAAAACAGTTATTAGTAGGTGGTTATTATATCCCCCAAGCTCATTTTGTTCTGGTATCATTGGGCCAGTGTGGTATGGTAAGGTTTTGTAACGTTTCCTTTTGATGTTGTAATTTATGGTTGCTATTTCATATTTTGAATCATATATAGTTGGATTTTGGTGGTTAGTTAGCAGTGTTCAAAGACAATATTTCACCTATATATATATATATATATATATATATATATATATAATATATATAAAACGATTTGATTATCCTTTTTCGGTCCTGGTCCAATCCATCTGATCAAAAGTTACAGTTTTGCTTTAAAAAAACTCACAAAATAAAGTCTTAAATAAAGTGGTAGAAAGCCGTAGAGTTTTTCATATCCCGCTCCTTTTTTGGGGGGGGGGCTTTCAACGCTCGGGAAGGACCCTTTTGAGGCGCCGCACCCCCCTGGACGAAATACTGGCTACGTGCCTGGGCATGCCATGTCTTTAATTACTTATCAAAGGCTGCTTGCGCTGCAGACACATGAATGATATATCAAACATCTGGTACGGAGCTGTTGTACCAGTCACCACCACATTTCTGCCAATTACACGAATTTCATTGTTTAACAAATGTTTCTTCCATTCGTTTCAGATGCTTTCTTTAAAGCAGACAGACGCCACATAGGACCGAGCTTGATGCAGAAATAGATTCGCTGATTCGTGCACTTTTTTCCTTTCATGATTAATGTAATATATTTGTTATACCTTTCTTACTGATTGTTTTGCAACGAAGACTGTTAAGTTGTTGTTGCCATTTGGATGGTTGTGTTGTTGTTTTTTAAGTTTCAGCTCGGCCGCCATGCCGCGGCAACCTCGGACAGCCGCCCAGCGCCAACGCGAGGCGGAGAGAGGGAGACGCAGACTTGCGCTGCTTAGACAGGCCCAGCAGCAGCAGCAGGCGGCTGCAGCAGCTGAAGGCCTTCAGCAGCATGCTGATGTTGCCGAGGTAGGGCCGGCCGGTCTTGCAGGTGAGGCACCGGCAGCCCAGCCTGTGCCTGTTCTAGATCAGCCCATGGCTGATGCAGTTGCCGAGGCTG
Source organism: Semibalanus balanoides (assembly GCA_014673585.1). NCBI lineage: Eukaryota > Metazoa > Arthropoda > Thecostraca > Balanomorpha > Balanidae > Semibalanus > Semibalanus balanoides. The sequence continues at coordinate 19,445 of VOPJ01011747.1, forward strand.
AGCAGAACCAGCCGATGGCTGCGGCGGTAGATGACCTCCTCATTCCCCAGCCTGATCAGGGACCAGATCTTGAGGCGAGACGTCTCGCAGTTCGAGCGCGTAGGGCCGAGCAGCAACGTCACCGACGGGAGCTACAACGCGAGGCTCGACGGCGCGCGGCTGACGAGGCTGAGGCTGGCGCTGTTGGTGGACAGCAGGCTAATGGCGGCGAGGTAGGTCATGTAGGAGGTGAACGTCCCGTAGATCTGCCAGCTACTCCGGTATATCGCACCCTCGCGCCACCACTCGGCGCCCCGCACTCTCAGCCACGACCCCGTTTGCCTCCCGTTCCTCCCAGCGGTCGCCCATCACACGGCCTACCAGCGACCCTGACGCCCCTGACTGCCCGAACACCGCTGTGGATGACTTCCCCCTCCATCAGGTGCCGATGCGAGGTGCTCAATCGGAGGCAGCTTGTGCGTCGCAGTGCAGTGAGCAGGCATACGTCGCCGATCGGGAGCATCAACTGCGAGGCTCGTCCTCAACGCGAGGCTGGCAGTGAACGCTGCATAGCCGCTCGCCGTCGCAGATGAGGAAGCGGAAGCCGCTCCTCGATGGACCGACTTAGAATTGTCGTATCGGTGGACCTGTCACAGTGATCAGGTATCTGTGATCTCGCGAGCTGCTATATGATGTTCGGCAGCGCGTAGGCTTGAGTGCGGCGGTGGATGCTGCTATTGACGCTGTCCTTTGCAGGTGATGACGTGCTGCTGATGTGTTAGCCGAGGAGTGTCATTTATATTGTGACCCGACGGACATGCCGCCAATGTGTCGTGTATCGCCCCAGCTGCGTTATTGCTTCGCAGCGCGAGGTCTGATATGGAGATTGACGCTGCTGTACTCTGTGCTATGCTTGCAGATGAGGAACGGAGGCGGCTGAGCTCTGCGCGCCGATGAGGCGGCACAGCGGGAGCGCACCGAGTGGTCGACGGACGCGCACCGACAGGCACGCGACGCCCGAGCGCCGACGGCCACCGTCGCTGGCAGCACGACAGTCCGGAGGCATTTCCTGGTCTTGAGCAGCTGGTGTGGAGCTCGACGTACTGCTCGGCGACCGGAGTCGCCAGTGCGGCGCGTTGGTTGCGCCATGGATTGTGCGTGGTCTGGCGGGCCGTTCTCTGCTTTGTCAGCGAGTAAGGTGCGTCTGACCGCTCCTGCGCCGCCGAACCTGCTGAAAGGTTTGTGTGACCGACGACAGCAGTCTAGGCGGCACTTTTCGTATAGTTATCAGCGCCATTTCTCAATCTCGGTCCCTGTGCGCTGAGCTCTGCTGTCTAGATGCTAGGAGTCTTGCTTTCCACAGCGCGGTGTGCTATCTTTGCGCCAGAGCGTCATGGTTCAGGGTCGCATGTACCATAGAATAGGCCCGATTCAGGCTCATGCTCAGCAGATTCCCACCTTCGCGCAGATTTACATCAGCGATCCGCAGGCCGAGGACGCCGAGGCCGAGGTCGACATCCGGCTGGGTCACGTCCGGCTGCCCAACAACGCCTCACAGGCCGAGGTCAACCGGCTGCGACAGCTGCTGCTCGCTCTGCAGGCTCTTCTGCGCGACAACAACGTCTGGGTGCGCGACTTCATCATGGCCAGCGAGCTGATGGACCAGGACGTGGACCAGGGACGCCTGGTGATCAGCGCCGACGCTCGACCGGCCGACGAGCACCGACGACGCTACAACCGCGCCGAGGGTCTGCGCGAGGTTGCCGTCCTGATGGCCGACGAGCCGCTCCACCACGACATTGCGCTGCGACCGCGCGACCAAGGCGGTCTGCACCGCATCAACGAGACGCATCGCGCGTACGACGCGCTGCACTTCGTCCTGCTGTTCCCGTTCGGCACGGACGGCTGGCACCAGGCCATCCCACACGTTCTGCCGGCGGACAGGGCCAACCCGCGCATGGTCACTGCCCTGCAGTACTACGCGTATCGGCTGCAGCATCGACCCGGCCGCGAGGACGACTCGCTGCTGCTGGCGTTCAGAGCTCTGCTGTCATGGTTGCGTTCTCCCGGTCGAGACTTAACGCATGATCTGTGTTTCCCAACCCATCAGGTGCAGCTGCGCGTCGACATGTACCAGAACATCCGCGACGCAGTGGACGCGCACGTCGTCGATGGCGAGGACGCGGAGGCACCACCGGAACTCGGCCGGCGCGTCATCCTGCCGCCGACCTTCGTCGGTGGGCCGCGCTACATGCAGGCGCGCTACCT
>VOPJ01011749.1:0-13407 GCA_014673585.1 Semibalanus balanoides
AGGTGGCTGCCTTGGAGTCAATGCGCTGATGTGCTCCCGAGATATGCCACAGCTAGGCCAGCTGCCTGGCTCAGTTTCTACGAACTGTCGGGCGGCACTTACCGGCTAGCATCTTCGCCGACGGTCAACAATCAACCGTCCATGATTGTAGTGTGTCGGCTGTCAGGCGAAAACGCTGGGCCACACGGTTCCTTTATTGCAGCACTGTACGGTTACATCCATCGCTACTTAGAACCCCGGCTACCACCACGACTAAGCTGCAGCCACTGTGCAGAACTAATGCAATCAACACACTCCCGAGACGGCAGGCAACACACTGCTTATGCTCTGTTTCCGGGAACGATGGCGTTTAAAGTAGAAGTGAAACACCCGTCCCCATAGCTTGTCCCATACCTCGTCTATGTATACTACACTAATACAGTCAATACACGCTATTTATATATTTAAATGGCCGACGTGTGCCTTTCTCCCACTCAAACTAAATGATCTAGCAACACCAAAAATTGGTAACGCTGCCCAACTGCACAGCTGACAACGATAAAAGCTTTCTTTAAAATACAAGTGAATTCGAAAAGATGTAAAACCCAGCAGAAAACTATTTGCATCAAAACCAACTCTTCTTCCATGCTTTTTGAACAGGCTTGTGTCAAAATGTCATCTGCTGAGCTGTGCTTAGTAGTACGAGTAGGTGACTGCGGGCTCGGCCATGGTGCTGGGGTCGAAGTCGGTTAGGTCCGGCCAGTAGGTCTGCCAATCGGGATCCATCGGCCAGAGCCACTCGAGCGGGTCGGGGAACGCGAACTCGTCCGGCAGCCAGTTCACCGGGTCCGGGTACTCCGGGAACACGTTCGGCAGCCATTTCTCCGGGCTCGGGTTCTCGGGGAGCAGGTCCGGCAGGTACGACCAGTACTCGTAGATCGGGCCGAAGAAGGAGTCGTCCTGAGCAGATTAAAACAGTTGTCAGGGCGAGTGCAAGTACGAATATTTGAAGCACAAGTGGAATTTTATGAAATCGCTCGGGGGGGCTCTAATGTTAATTTGATATATTTTAACTCAGTTCTTACCATGCAACGTCATAGGCCTAATGTTAAAATTTGAAATCATTGGGGGGGGGCTCGGGCCCTCCCCAAGAGATATAAAGTTCCACCCTTGATTTGAAGACTGCGCGTAGGTGTTACTATCATTTGGCAAAACGAAACAAATAAAAACGTGGTCGATGACCGCTGAGCCCGCTGACATCATACGGAAATGCATAATTCAACAACTTACTTTCTGCAAAATAAAGACTCTACAACCTCTTCAACATTACGGCAATACAGGGATCAGTGGCGTGGTCAGGGGGGGCAAAGGGGCCATGCCCCCCTGGAGGCCTGGCGAGCCCCTCTGGCGACCGAGCAAGGGCCCCCTGGGGCCAAGGGCCTCAGTGTTTTGGATGGTGTCAGACGCCCGCAAAACACCTTACGTGGCATCAAAAACCATCTGTCAGTCTGAGGGGGCCCTCAGTCGGCCTGAAGAGGACCTCGGTCGGACTGAGGGGCCCCCTCAGTCGGCATGAGAGGCCCTCTTTCGGTCTGAGGGACCCTCTATCGGTGTGAGGGGGCCCCTACGTCAATCTGATGGGGTCTTCTGTAGGCCTCTGTCGGTTTGCGGGGGCCCTCTGTCGGTCTGAGGGGGCCCTCTGTCGGTCTGAGGGGGCCCTCTGTCGATCTGAGGAGCCCTCAGTAGGCCTGAGGGGCCCTCGTTCGGCATGATAGGGCCCTTGATCGGCCTGAGGTACCTTCTATCGTTCTGAGGGGGCTCTCTGTCGGAATTTGGGGCATTCTGTAGGTCTGAGGGTCCTATGTTGGAGTGAGGGGCTCTCTGGTGGCCGGAGGGGTCCCTCGAACAGCTTGAGGGGGCCCCTTTTGCCCCGACGGAGCCTCTGTCAGGCTGAAGAGGCCCCTTTGTTGGCCTGAGGGGGTCTTCAGTAGGCCTAAGGGGCCCTCTGGTCGCCCGAGTGAGCCCTCGGCCAGCTTAAGGTGGCCCTTGGTCAGCCTGAGGAGCCCTCAGTCGGCCTGAGGGGGCCCTCTGTCGGTATGAGTAGCCCTCATTCCGCAGGAGGGGCCCTCTCTCGGCCTGATGGGTTCTCTATTGGTTTAAGGGGACCATCGGCCAGCTTGAGGCGACCATAGTTAGGCCTGGGGAAACACTCTGTCTTTCCGAGAGGCCTCAGTTGGCCTGAGGGGCCCTCTATCAACTTAAGAGTTCCTCTGTGGGCCTGAGGGAGCCTTTGGTCAGCCTGAGGAGGTTCTTGCTCAGCCTGCAGTGCCTACACCCAGAATAAGTTAAATGGTTAAAATCGTGCTAGCGAAGCTAAAATATGTAGGGGGCCTGTGTCGATGGGGAGCGTGTATGTGCCAGGGAGCCCATATCAAAGACCGCGGGTACTACATTTGTCGAAATCATGGATACACCTTTGGTCATTGCTCGTCTTAACCCTCGCCCTGGCGGGGGTTATTTTGACCCCCTCTCCCCCTCTGAGGTTTTCCCAGAATAGCGGGAAAATGACGTCGCGCAGCGCCGCCAAACTTTGTATAGATGTTTGAACATCAATTGCCCACACTTTGTCAAAAATTCGACTTCAGGTCATCTCAGGTCAGGTCACTAGGTCACGTCAAGTGACCTTGCCTTCTAAAATGTTTGTGATTGTGTCAAAGCCACAGTTTTTGTCCGAAGGATTTGAAACTTGCAGGATTTAATAAGATTATAAGTACCTGCAATTGGTGTATCTCGGATTTTTTGCATCGGTGGCCTAAGGTCAGGTCAATTTTCTGACCTCCCATTATAAGTGAACGGGAAAATAAACAAATGCTTCCTATTCAGAGAATATGCATTGGATCTGACTGAATCTTTCAGAATCATGTAATTTTAGCTTATTCTGGATGAATAAGGTGCAGTTTTTGCTCAGTGATCTATACAAGGTCATCTGAGGTCATCTGAGGTCATTAGCAATGATTTACTAATAACTTTTGATAGAACAAAGATAGAGACGAACAGATGGCACCACTGTGTTCGTCTCTTCTGGCCACATCGCCTACACGACGTGACACACCTGGGTCACAATGACCTTGACCTGAGGTAAATTTTGCAAGTTGACCTTAGCAGGTACCCATGTTTAATTTTCAAAATTGTCTGACAAAACAAACACGCATGGTGTTAAGATGTATGCTCTACTCGTTTTAGATAAAAACGTATTCAGCGGAAACAACGTTTTATAAAACTGCATCGCATTGTTTATGAGCTTTTGACTTGTCATATGGTGTGCCTATCTATCATAGTTCACGAGATAAATGGGGGTTGTTCGAAGCAAAGTCCAAAAAACTGTGAAATTTGACCTTTGATGACCTTTGGCGACCTCAATATTGGCCTGAACTCAAAATTATTTTGTCACTTCGAATGTCCATGACGAGAGCTTTCGAACGTTGTTTTCTGCGTCTTTCTATCCTTTTTAGTTTTTGAGTTAGACGGGGGGGTCATTTTGACCTCCCCCACCATGGCGAAGTTGTCTCGCAGGCCCACCAGGGCGCGGGTTAAAGACGAGCGATGACCTGTTACCGAATGCCTTTTCATCGCTGACGAAGGGTGTTAAAATATACCCGAAAGCTCCGATTTTAATATTTGTATTGTGGAGTAAGTTCTCCTTGTAATAAATATATATACCACCCACTCAACATCATGTTTTTCGCGGATCCCAGATGAGTCCCTCAACAGGACGGAAGGGCGTTGAAAAGGTCAGAGGGGCCCTAGACAATCTGAAAGAACCCTGGGCCTTTCAACAGTCAGAATGCAACTGTTAAGTGAATAAAACTAAAAATTGTCGTGCCGCTCCGCGGCGCAATTTAACTACAAATTGTATGTATTACTTGCAGGTTAAAAAATCGTGCCGTTTCTCTGCGCATATATGGGTTATGCTGTTATTTTCTTATATGACTGGGCAAAATAGCTCGCTTTAAACTTTTTTACAGCACTTTTAAACGCACAATAATATGTTTAAAGGTTCGCACCATACATACAAAATGTGACGCATTGATGACTATGAGAATACATATCCAGGGTTTAAGACTAAAAAAAATCGCGCCGCTCCGCGGCGCAATTTCTTTAGAAGTTGCAGGTCTTGAGCCTAACAAATATTCCAAGCTGGTATAGCTTATTCCAAATTGGTGTCGGTTCCAAAAATGATACGGCAGTTTGCTAACTCCAGCTCTTAAAAGTTATCATTGTCCATCATCTCATGTCGTCATGCTGCATTGTCCATCCTTGTAACGTGCTTTTTCAATTTGTATTAGTTTTGTTTGGCTCTTTGAACGCTTGGGAACGCTCGGGAAGGGACTCTTTTGAGTCGCTATCCCCCCCCCGTACGAAATCCTGGAACGTCTGGATAATCTGCCCCCCTTTCCGGATGTTCTCAATAACTTGAATCAATGTTATTCGTAATACGATCGGCTATAAAGGGATGCCCTCTCGATGGCTGAAGGAGTGCATGCCCATGGTCCTCCTTCAGGATGCGTCACCTGCTAGCATGATCGCAATGCAGTTTGTCTACTGTCAGTGGCTCAACGGTTCCTCGATAGACAGACTGTGGTGACATTGACGGGTTCACGATCGACAGCAATACATACACAGGACAGGAAGGTAGGACAGGTAGGTATCGACGACGACGTCAATCTTCAGAACGTCATGCTTTTTAAAATTTACGTCTGATCACAAAATTGCAATGAAAATGGTGAAGTACTTTGGGAGAAAATGACGGTTGAGTGTCGTCATGTTATGCCATTTTTGGTTGAAAAATTATAAAAGTTTGAAGTATCGTAAAAATTATAGTTTTTGAGCAAATTGCAAATAAAGAACACCAAAAGAAAGAAAATTATATTATTTTCCAAATGTGTATCTCCGATTCTGCTAATTTTGAGATTTTACTCCACCCCCCCCCCTCCCAAAAAAACACAACAACATTAGAACAAAAAACAAAAACAAATCGTCCAAAACTGATGTGCCGTTGCTGAACAACACACTGTACTATTTTAGCTATGTGGGTTCCCATTGACTACAGGAGCCCCTCTGATCCCATTTGCCCCCCCCCCCCCTGGGATAAATCCTGGCTACGCCACTGAAAGGGATTTTGACGAGAGAGCTGCAAGAAAATTATATTGTTCACTCGCACTGGCCACTGAGAAATTCACACAATCAGCCTGGAGGATATGCTGTGCCGCAGTGCATAAGTGTTTGGCGGAACAGACCGTCATTGGGTGAACTCCAAAAACAATGCAGGAACAGCTTCAGCGTTCATCTAATTATGGCTAATCAGCACCCATACAACTATGTTCTCGACCATCAGCGCTATAACTAGTGGCGGATCCAGGATTCGGCCAAGGGGGCCGCCACGTAGCATAGTGGGCCCTCGGGCTTCAGTGGCCTCTCAAGCTTTAGTGAATCTGTTCCAACTTGAAAGCAAATGTAGGCCATTACGGATCCTTCGGTTTAAAATGTGCCTTCCATATGCCAAAATGGGCCTCCGCAAGCTAGAATTCACTCTCTTCAAACCATAATGCGCCTTTTGAAGGTCAGATTGGATTGGGACCTCTGGAAGCCATAGTGGGCCCTCTAGATGCAAGAGTGGGCCCTCTGGAGGTCAGCGTGACTCCCGTGGGGGCCCAAGTGACCTCCTAGGGTAGGGAAACAAATTTGGCTATCTGGAGGTCAGAGTGGGCCTTTTGTAAGGCAGAGGAATCTCTCTGTAAAGCATAAGGATCCCCCTGTAAAGCAGAGGGATCTCTCTGTAAGGAAAAGGAGCCCTCTGTACCTACTGTAAGGCAGAGGGGGCCCTCTTGAGGTCAGATTTTAGACTTTAGAGTGGGTCTCCAAGGAGTCAGAAACCTGGAGGGGCCCTCTGGATGCCATAGTGGGCTCTCTGAAGGTCAGAATGGGCCCTCTGTTCACTGTTGGTCCATTGTCACATTACGTCAACATTGTCAGAAATTCCCGTGTTTTTTAAATTTACCAGCCCTTTGTTGAAAACGGAGCGAAACTGGTTCCACTTAAATACTATCGGCTATAAGGGACCCCTATGGCTATGCCCTCTCGAGGCTGAAGGAGTGCATGGCCCCATGGTCCTCCTCTCAGGATGCGTCACCTGGCTAGAACCTGATCGCAATGCAGTTTGTCTACTGTCAGTGGCTCAACGGTTCCTCGATAGACAGACTGTGGTGACATTGACGGGTTCCCGATCGACAGCAATACATACACAGGACAGGAAGGTAGCCATAAGCCAGTTGGTGACACTACCGGGTAATTACGGACCGGCGAGTCGGATCCGATCGGAGACGACGTCGAGCTCTCACCGTGGGCGTCTCCGGCGGGTAGTCAAAGTACGGCAGCAGCACGATGTAGGTGTCCGGCTGCTGCTCTGGTGGGTTGGGTGCCGGCCAGTTGGGGTCATCAGGCGGCAGATGAAGATCCGTCAGGTCTGCGGTGCAGACACACCCAGGCGGAGATGAGACATGATGGCATGTCCTGTGATACTGCGATACGCTTGTGGTGATTCCAGGGGTGTAGCCAGGGGTGCACGGGAGTCAGGCCTCCCCTGAGCAAACCACATTTATACTAGATAAAATGCGGTTCTGCTGACGACCCCTCCGCGTCCACCCCAGTGAACAGCATTTGGCCGAGAAGCGAAATTTGATTCTACACTGTCGTGCCCCCACCCTACCCTAATACAAATCCTGGCTACGTACCTGGCTGATGCAGAGAGCTGTTTTAAAATGTTGCACATTATTTTGTGTTATTAAGGTAGGTATGTCGTAGAAGAATGTCGTGCAACGACAGGAGACGGAGTCATAACACATGGAACTACATTACCTAAGCCTCGACATTGTATTAATTAACGTTTTATTACGTAACTCCGGAAACTATTGTCACTGCCAAGTGCCATGGCTCACGACTTTTGCAGTGTAATAATCTGATATAGCAAGGACACGTAGATGAAACAATTCGCGAGTAGGCAGTAACAATACAGCAGCCAGTGTTTGACATCATTGGAGCCTCTCCTTTATGGCAAAGGGCGAGTGACTTCGTCGCATCAGCCTTGTTTCGAAAACTGCAGTGATTTAGAGGACTCGGTTCGCGCCGCACAGACCGCCTGTGTCCGATGTGTCGAGTTAGCTGCAGCTCTGTCCGTGTTCTGCTTCTGACAAAGCTCTCTGTACTTTTCACACTGCTAAGCTCTGAAGGGCGGATCCAGATGGGGCCAAAGGGGCAATGTCCCCCCCCCCAATAACCACGTCAAAATCGGGCGGCAAATTTGAACACATTTCCTGATTTGTCGTAAAAACTAGCACTTTTACTCCGAGAATAGTTTGTTTAAATCATTATTGATACATAAGAAGCGAAATCCGATGAGTTTTCAGAATTATGCGATAATTTTTGGGACTTGCCCCCCCCAAACTGTCAAAATCACACTTTCTGGATCCGCCAATGAAGCTCTGTCGTGCCGTGCGGCTACTGAGTACTCACAGGTGTCTGGCAGCGGCTCGTGCGGGGGGAACTCCATGAAGTAGTCATACTGAGGGTCGAACGGAGCCACTGCAAACAACATTTCGAGTCAGACCAAGGCGATAGTGTCAGACATGTGGCGTACGAGCACAGCCAACATGTCGTCGTCGGTCTGTTAACTGAGGCTTCAACCGATCCTGATATCAGATAGTCTCAAGGAGGATACGGCAGGGACAAAAGCCTCTGAAATCCACGTCGGGGAACACTGCCATAGAAAATGGCCACCAAATCCAATGAGACTGCTAATGGAGTATATGCAGGTCACCAAAATATTGGAAATGTTATAATACAATGAAATTATTTTAATTACAATGGCATAATGATGTTTAAAGGGAATGTTTCACTTCTCTGAAGTTGTCCAATGTACGCCACTTGTGGTGCAAAATATGGATGTAGATGCTGGCCGCACACGATTATGATATTTGTTTCTCACAAACAGTGTCAATTTCATCGAAAACTAAGGTTTTTAGTATTTGGCTGAGGAAGTATATGAAGGATTTTTTTTTAAATAGAAAAAACTTATTCCCGCTGGCAATATGTATGACTATGTATGGCTAATGTATAGCCAAATGTACAACAAGTCTACTTTCAATCAAAATTTGATAAAAGGGGATGACGACATCTGGCTTTAAGAGGCTACCCTAAAACTAGAGCCTTTTTTTGCAGATGTCAAAACCAACTCAACCTTGTACTTTCGATTAGACCCTGTGGGTGTTTTAACTCTACAATAACTTAATTCATGGAAATCCAACAACTTGGCGATCTCAACTCAAATCTTATGTTAATGTGAAACATTCCCTTTAAGAGATTATGGCGTTAACTCGCGATTAGAGGGGAATCTGGCTACAGGTAGGTACCTTAGCTAACCTTGCCTGCTGATGTGGCAAACTTAGAAAGTGAAATTATATTTCCTACTCTTAGTACGCCGCTCATTTTGTATATATGTACTATGTAGTTATTGCTTTGGGCTATTCCAATTTCAAAATAACCACAGCTTTACTTCTCTGCTTACCATGCCATACATAAATTATGAGCGAGGCTTAATAATGCAGGAAGGTACGGGTAGGTATGTATGTACGTGTGCAAAAATGCAAAACATATAGAGCGCGATCGGCAACACGACGAATTCTCTCTCCGACGAATCCAACAAATTCGTTCTCTGACAAATTCCCTGTCTCGTGCGTTCTGGGACAGCAACAGTTATCTGCCGGTTTTGTCACTACTATGCCATGTTGGCATGTTATAGTTTGTGTGGTTATTTTACATGATATCTGAAATAAAGTTACTTAATACACTTTTTTCATAAATGATGTTCAACGATAGAGACAGGGTATGTCATATTCTCTTTTCCTATTGTTTGAAAAAGCTGCAAGCACAAATTCGCGCTCCACAGAGCGAATACGTCGGGCGAATTATTTCGTTTGCTGATTCTTCGTGCTGCCGAACGCAAACTGAGCGAAAATTCGGTGATACCGACGATTTTGTCGTGATACCGGCGAATTTGGCGTGTTACCGATCGCGCCCATAGCATACGAAAACACAATGGCGTCGCCACGGTATCAAAATTAGCTGGGATAATTAATCAAAGTGTACGTATACTTTAACATGGAACCATAATGGGGATGGCTGACAATAAAGTGGACACAAGATCCCTAGTTTCCCCAGTGGTGACAACGTCCATGGAAAAAACACACATTGTTGCTTTGCTGCGTGTATGTAGTGTACGACTTCACACATTTCCATGACTCATTTGTATATGCAAAATATTATATCTGCTACAACTTACAACGCAATAAAAAGCGCAGCCGCCTGACTTCGAAGTGAAAATACTTGTTGTTTGTTTCGATGGTTCGTCTTGTGGAAAATGAGGATCTTTTTGGCGACATGGTTTAGTTCCTCTCAAAGTAGGAGGCTACATCCCGGCGCCCGCAGTGCCAGGGATGAGTCAAGCAACGAGGCTGTCATGTTCGCTTAAACCTACATGTTATAACGGAATGAAATAGGCCCCATGAAATCCCAGATATTACCTACTGTTGATTGTTGTCCTTTTTGACATAAAATATCATATAAACTATTCCATGATACTTGCGGAAGGCAGTCACGATACAGCAGCCAGTGTTTGACACCATTGGAGCCTCTCTTTTATGGCAAAGGGCGAGTGGCTTCGTCGCATCAGCCTTGTTTCGAAAACTGCAGTGATTTAGAGGACTCGGTTCGCGCCGCACAGACCGCCTGTACCCGATGTGTCGAGTTAGCTGCAGCTCTGTCCGTGTTCTGCTTCTGACTAAGCTCTCTGTGCTTTGCACACTGCTAAGCTCTGTCGTCCCGTGCGGCTTCTGAGTACTCACAGGTGTCTGGCAGCGGCTCGTCTGGGGGGAACTCCATGAAGTAGTCATACTGAGGGTCGATTGGAGGAGGAGTTGCCGGTATGTCATCTGAAAAAGTCATGAGAACATGTGAACAGTTGCATTATACGTTGCTCCTTCACTTCGAGTCTTGACAGTTGGCGCTGAAGCTGAGGAGCATTGCATGCCACTCGTGTACGTTATGGGAGACTGTCACCTTTTGGTGAAAATCTGCACACAAAACACTTGCATTTGCTTAAACGTGTGAACTTGAGAAAGTCAAGGGTACCTACATCAAGACAGACGTTGAGAACATGAGAACGGAGCCTTTTCTTACCGGGCACCTCAAAGTCTGGCTCGTTGGCGATTCCGACTGTCGGTGTGCTGGGGCCTGGAACAAGAGAGAATATATGACCCGCAATCTTGGATGGGCAGCTGCAGATATATTGCCTGCAGTTAACAAGTAAACTATGAACGGCCTCCATGCCCATTGATTAGGTACTTAGTGGTCCTGGGCTTTCTAGTTAAAGTGAATACTTCACCTTTAACATGAGGTTTTGAACTGAGATAGCAGATTTGCAGAGCAGATAAAAAGATGGGTTTGGGCTGAGGCATAAACTCCGAACTCGCTACGTTAAAGGGAAATAATCACCTTTTCCCACTAAAATGAAGTTTTCACTTTAAATCGACAGACGAGACCAAAATATATTGTACATTCCTCATATTTTGCATACAAACTTTCCTTTCAAAAGATATTGCAATTCAAAGTTGGTAAGCGTTCACGCTTTAAAACAACCGGTACTTGCAAGGCGCTTGCAAAGTATTTTTGGTCCACATCAAACTGTGGACTTTTTCCCGATTTTTTCCTCGTAAAGGGATATAAATATATTTGCTCTCTGCGTTGTTTTGTGCACAAATGGTGTTGTCTATTTGTTTTGTTCATAAACGCAAAGGCGCATGAAATATGACAATGATGGTAGCATTATGAATTGTCTTTTTGAAATGTTAAAAGTGAATATCCCAATAACGCAGGCCACAGGTTATTTTATTATTTTTAGAGGCTATATATTAACTTACTTTTGGTTTCGTTGGGCTGCCGACTTTCCTGGAACAGCGGATAGACGAGTCATTCTTCGCTGATTCAATTACAGCCCAGTGCACACTGCACGTGCCTACCTAGACTGATATCAAGTCATATCATTATCCCTAATTTGAATACAAACGTAGGCTGTGTGAGCACATCATGCCCTATCTAACCACTATTTGAAAGCTATGAAGTCATTTCATCCTGTCGTGTCCTGACCCTCAAGTTGATGTCAAGAAATACGTCATATAAAACACTCCGTACTAGTATTATGCTGTACCAATGACCATCTACCAAGCTTCTTGAAGCAGATACAAATATGCACTTTGTAACCGGAGTATTGTTTTCGGAATGTAAGGCTTAAATTGTGCGAACTCGTATTTATTTTGTAAACTTTTAACTCAAAATAGTAATGTTCTCAAATAGGTATGACAAATATATTCCGTTGATTTCTATTTTACATTTCCTATCTATTAACTTAGGTATAAGGTATTAGTATATTAGGTATTTATTTATATTATGTATGTATAGGTATAATCAAATTACTATATCAAGTTAATCTTATCAAATTAAGCCCATGACAAGGTTCTTGATAATTTTGCATGCATTCTTTGTTGGCGGATTTTTTTTTTCACTTTGTCTTCCATTTTTTTTTTCTTCACCGCATAAATCGTCAGTGGAATCGTGGTAATAGGTAACAGACTCCAATCATATCGTATGAGCCGTTGTGTTATAAATGCATGACCACCTAGCGTCCACTGTCATATATTGTTCACATTTAACGCATGGTACTTACCAGGGAAGGAAGGAGGTGGGCCACCTGCCATTGCTTGTGATCTCGAGGAGCCAGCTGAAAGCAATGAAACCAGCCGTCATTTTCAATAGGCTGCAGCAGCTGTGAACAGTTGTGGAAGGTACGACTATGAATTTCAGACCGTGTGAGACCCCGCTTTTTGGCGATAACTTGTTAAAGGGAGGTGTTCACCTTTAACATGGGGTTTTGAACTGAGATAACAGTTTTGTAGAGCAGATCGAAAAATTAGTTTTGGCTGAAGGCGTGATTCGCTACGCTAACGAATTTCGACACAGCGTTCAAAACATGTCGTTGAAAAACAAGTTTCGACCCCCGAAACTTCGGACTCCCGTAGTATAACTAAGGCGATATATATAAAGTAAGCGCGTCTCAGCTCGGTCACGTGACTGTAGGCGATCGTGCGTTTGTGGCTTCCAGTTGAATTTTGGATCCATTGCGTTTTCACCGCAATGGGAAACTGTGGCAAATCTGTTTTTTTATGATTTTTTATAACTATACCCGGAAACTTTTTCAAAAAAAAACTTATAGACTCATATATTAATTGATGGTGGTAAATATATATTTTTATCATTGCATTTAATAATCAACAACAGTTTCAATGCAAGCGAAGTCCTGGGTCAAAGTCACGTGACTGACGCCCAACACCTCGGTAATAACATTCGCAGTAACCTTCTAACTAACTGTAAGTAACTTTCAACACCAGGACAGTGAGCCCCTTTTAGAAGAGGTAATTCTTTCACTACAACCCATTTTCAATCTGCTCTACAAATCTGCTATCTCTGTTCGAAGCCCATAAGGTGAACTTTTCCCTTTAAGAGATGGCCGAATCCGAATCAAGTTTTCGCACAGTCTATTTCAGCCCAGGCGTCAATTTCTGTCCGCATAGTCTGTTAACAAAAAATCAAAACTTATGGTGCTTGTCATTGACTCGAAACGTTAAAATCTGCTCGGTAAACCAAATCCCAGTGACCCCACAGTAGAGGCTACCGTGACCTAGGCTGTGAGCAGAGGCGTAACTTCTTAAAAATCATTGGGGTTGCACTTAGTTGTTAACCCTATCACTGTCGGGGGGGGGCGAATCGCCCCCCTTGAGGTTTTTCGCGTACATAACTCATTCATAACTCAACTCAGAATCTTCAAACTTGATTGCGTTTCCTAACATTTCATTGCGCATCGAATGGTGTACTTTTTTTCCAAATTGAATTATTAGGAGGGGGTCCAGGACAGTTTTTAGGGGGCTGTTCGGCCATTTTGACACAAAATCTTTGCATGGTTAAGCACTCATGCGAGAGTTGTGTGTTGAAGAGAAGTTGTTAGAAAAAAAACCAACATCGGTAGAGGAATTGATTGTCTTTCAGATGGCTATCTCAAAATGTCAAAATTTTGAATTTTGAAATCCAATTTTTTTGAAAAACTTTTTTTCACAAAATGATGCAAGTTTTTTATTTTCAACACGTTTCAAAAAACCGGATTGTATGTGAGAGAAAACAAGCCAAATAATACGTGTAGAAAGTTTCAGGGTGATATATAAATATTTGATGACCTGATGTCAGGTCAAATGCTAACCTTCCAATATA
>VOPJ01011750.1:0-18376 GCA_014673585.1 Semibalanus balanoides
TTTCGTTATCTTGATAAAACATGAGGGGGGGTGTTCAAACACCCCCCAGTGGGGCGCGGGTTAAGGGGCCCGCTGACGGCCTGAGGAGGAAGGTTGGCCTGAGGGGTCCCTCTGTCGGCCTGAGTAGCCTTCAGTCGGCAGCAGGAGGGGGCCCTCTCTCGACCTCAGCCCTCAGGGGGCCTCTGGTGGCTTGTTGGGCCCTCGGCCAAGTTGAGGTGGCTTTTGTCAGGCCTGACCTGAGGAGATCCTCTGTTTGCCCGAGGGGCTTTAAGAGCCCACAGTCGGCCTGAAGGGCCCCTCATCGACTTGAAGGGTCCTCTGTTGGTCTGAGGGAGCCCTTGACCAAATTCAGGAGACTTTTACTCAGCCTGTAGTGGCTGCACCCAGAATAAAAAGTCAAAATCGTGATAGGGAAGCTAAAATATGTAGAAGGCCCTGCGTTAATGGGGGCATGATATATGTGCGAAGGCGCCCATAATCACTGACCGCGGGTAATTGGCAATACGAGAATGGTCTTCGTCACTGCGCCTGGTTCTGGTTCTACGGTAAGAAGCTATTGGTTTGATCATTGGTTACGGATAAAATTCACGTATCTGGAGCCTCTTTAGTTTAATTTTACTTATATTCTGTTTGCATTTGTTTTTGTTTCAAAACTCATAAACGATCACCACTATAAACAGAGTAACGAAGATGTTACCTAGAATGGGGTTGCACCAAAGACCAATAAACAAACATCTATGAACCATGTATAAGGGTTTTGCTTATATTAGTAACTATTCGGGCGGTTATCGAGGATCTGTTCGCAGCTGCTATCCAGTGCTCCGAGTTGTTTTCTATTGGGCCAGCGCTAACAATTTAATGCTAGCGTTGTAATTTAATAACATGTTTCTAGTAGCGAAAGCTCTCTGGCGAATATTGATAATTTTGTTCTGCCGGAATGATCTTGGCGAATTTGCCATTTGGAATATTTCAGCAACTATAGTGAATCTGGGGAAATAAAGTGCATAAATTCCGCAAAATTCCGCAAAAATAAAGTGCATAAATTCCGAAAAATATGTTCTACAAACTAGTGTCAACAATTCCACATGACCAATGTGAGTAGGCACAGTCTCTTTAAGTTGCTATTGAGGGAATTTAACTTGTAAATGAGTATTAAAAAGGTGGCCAAAGTATGATTGCCCTTATTTATCCATGGTCTATTTTGAACATTTGTATGTTAATTCTTATTGAAATGGAAAAAAATACTCCAACCAAATATGGCGGGCTAGATCGGGCTTATGGCCCATAGTGGGGTGGGGCAAAGTACCAAAAGTCTCACATAATTCTGACAACTCATCGGATTCCTTTTCCGCTTGCTTAAGCATTAATAACTGATTTAAGGCAAACTTGCCTTCATCAAAGTTGCTTATATTTTCTTTTATACAGGGTCTTTCAATATAAATGTATTTTTTTATTTGCCTATTTGAGGCATACAAAATAGACTAAGATAGATAAATATGGTATTATTAAGTCGAGTTAAGCTGGACATTTTGTTATTTATCAATTTTTAATGTGGTTTGTTGCATGCGAACAAGTTTTGGATGATTTTCCGAGAGGATGTCAAATTCGATTTTGCTTGATTTTGCAGAAAAAAAAATCGTCGGGAAGGATGAACCGATGATGGATATATTTCCACGTGAATTTTGAGCTAGTGGCACGTGCATAATATATCTTATTCTTGCACGAGATATTTGCAACCAACCCCAAAAATGGCATAGTGACCTTTTCTGACCTGACCTTGACCTTGATATTTTGCCAACAATCCCCCATAAGCTTATCCTGGATATCTCTAGCTTGTCCAGAGTCAGACCGGTAGTGTATTCATAATCATGGAGATTGTCACTTCAACAAAAAATGAAAAAAAAAATGTATCAAAACACCACATAGTTATGAATGACACTGTCAAACAGGTTTGGTGGAATAAGGATTGACTATAGTTAGTCATGTTATAATTCAGACCGTTATTGTTAAAGGCTAGAGGAAGGTTTGACAGTGCCTGCATTAACCCGCGCGGCGTAGGGGTCTCTCGCCGAACGCGCGGCGTAGGGGGGGGTAAATATTACCCTTCTATCTCCCGAACCAATAACCGCAGCGAGAACGCGCAAGCGTCGATCGAAACTCTTAATAAACGAATCCGAATGATACCCGTTTTCAAAGTTAAGTCAAATGTAAGGTCATGGTCAGGTCACATGGAAAGTTCGATTATTGAGTTAATGGTTTCATACTTTCATTTAAAAATCCTTTGATTAAGACTGTAATGGCACATAAAGCTCTCAAGGTGTAATACATCTTAATTGCATTAAATAAGAAGTGACATTGCATGCAAATGTCAAGGTCACAGGTCCAGGTCACAAAGGTCCACTGTCACGAAAAGGTCAAATAAGCCTTGTGACACATGTTTTAGGGTCATTTTGGGCGACGTAAGAATCGATAGAAACAGTCATGTTTAACAACCTTGACCCCGTCAAGGTTCAAGATCAGGTCATCTAAGGTCAAAACTGAAAGCTGACGAATATGAATAACCATGCATGTATTTCTAGGTTTAGTTTTGTCTCAATTAACACAAAAATTGACATTTATATATCTGTATGCAGGTCAAATCCAAAAACCGTTATTTGAAAAATGATGTCATTACCTACTTATGGCTTGGAGAGCAATCAGTCCACTGAAAAACGAAGCTTATTACGTTTTGAAATTCAGTCCTGAGTACTCCCAATACACTTGGTTCTCATATATATATTCCCGGTTTTTTAAGAAAATACCTTTGAATTTTCAATTTTTTGGGAAAAATTTTCTGAAAGAAAATCAAGTTTTTTGGATTTTTGGGGTCAAAAACTCAAAATTTGGAAATCGAAATTGCCATCTGTAGAGAATTAAATTTCCTTTCTTATACAATTTTACTTTGGATTTGCTTTAAAGCTATGTTTTCTACGATGCATCAAACATTTATCGTTATTCAACCAAAAAATGGCATGACAGAACGTCATCAAAACGTCATTATCTCCCAAAGTTCTCAATTTTTTTCGATGATTTTTTTTAGGTAGACGTCAAATTGATGCTGGATAAGGTACTGAAACTTTGACGTCATTATCTGTTACTGTTTTCAAGTAATTGCGGAAATACGTGAGGGGGGGTAATATTTACCCCCTCCCCCCCTACGTTGCGCGGGTTAACTAAAAGAAATGAAAACAGTGTGCAGTAATCATACAACAGACCTTTCACCATATCACAATCAGGGCCAGTGGTCCCTAGCCAGCCGCTCGCAACAGGACAGGCACACCATCCGAGCAGAAGAAATGAAGATGGCGCCACCGGGTCAGTGGCGCCACCTTCGCCAGCCGGGTACCCCGACCCCGGCCAACAGGCGAGCCGCCCCGGCAACGCCGGGCGAGCCGCCCTCAGGTATCCATGCTCGCCGTTCATTCATGATTCCATCGAGTGCGCTAAAACGAAATCACCCCAGGCGAGCAGTTCTAGCCAGTCGGGCAAGCCGACCCCAGCCAGCTAACATCATGCCACTGCCAGTCACCCGTGGCCCCGGGCCGAGACGACCCGCAGCCAAGCCCCGCCCGCGCGCCCCGCCCCCCGCCCCCCCCCCCCGCGCTCGCCCGCCCCGCGGCAGCCCCGCCCCCCCGGTCGGGCCCCCGTCGTCCAGCAGTCCATCAGGTGCATCGTCTGCAGCCACTCGGACGTGAAAGTCCTCACTCCACAACATGGGGGACGAGTCCTCTCCAGTCGGCTGCCGTCTCCCAACTCCGCAACCAGCACGGAGCTAGCGCACATGGCCGGCGTCGCCGGAGAGCAATAAGCATGCTCCCAGCTGGTGTCCTGAAGAAGCAGGCAGTCGCAGGTGGAGACATCGCCCACGGGTCTCATACCTTTGAGAGCACTTTGGGTTGATTGTGGTCGCAACCAAAGTCTTTGAGTGGAAAGTATGATCCTATAAGCTCAAATGGCTAGGTTTTGACCTATTGACCTGACCTGTGTTCGTCACCACTGACCTCTTGGGCAACGCATTTTTTTCCCGTCGATGATTTTTCCTGTGCTATCGATTGCCGTTTTATTCAGCACGATCGTCTGATTGGTTCCGAAGATACAATGGGGGCTAAAAAAGCCCTCCCCAGTAGTGGCTTGTGTTACAGAAAATACCCCAGTGGACTGCCGGGTTAAATCCGGCGATCCCACCAACCCAGCTCGCGTGTCGCGAGGAGCAATTCTGCGCGTGAGGTGCAAGCAGGGAGTGAGCCTTAGTTGCCGACACTGGGAGCACTTGGCTTTGATGCAGCCCTCGCCATGCAACCAACCAAATCATTTAATGACCTTGCATTCTTATGAGACATTGACCTGCAGAGTATGACGAATCGGTAGACATGTAATTGGTCTGCATTTTCGCCATACCATACGCGATAGCCCTGGTTGAACGAAAGGAAGTGCGATTTTGGACACTATGTCGATTTACAAAAAGGCGCTCGATGTATTTATGAAAAATTGACATTGCTGGGTTCCGCGTTAGCTCAGCTTTTGAATGTTGCATCTCCCGTAGTTTGACTCCTCCGAACCCTTCAAACGAACTGTGCTGAGCGGTCTCCTCCAGAGCTGTACTTCGCTGTCAGCGCGCTGTCGGTGGCGCCTCTGTCCGGCCGGTGGAGCCCAGTCCCTCGGCTATCAGCGCGCTGTCGGTGGCGCCCTCTGTCGGCGGTGGAGCCAAGTCCCTCGCTATCAGGCGGGCTGTCAGTGGGCGCCCTCTGTCCGGCCGGTGAGCCCAGTCCCTCGCTATCAGCGCGTTGTCGGTGGCGCCCCTCTGTCGGGCCCGGTGGAGCCCAGTCCCTCTCTATCAGAGCGCTGTCGGTGGCGCCCTCTGTCCGGCCGGTGGAGCCCAGTCCCTCGCTATCAGCGCGCTGTCGGTGGCGCGCTCTGTCCGGCCGGTGGAGCCCAGTCCCTCGCTATCAGCGGGCTGTCAGTGGCGCCCTCTCTCCGGCCGATGGAGCCCAATCCCTCGCTATCAGCGCGCTGTCGGTGGCGCCCTCTGTCCTGCCGGTGGAGCCCAGGAGAGGAGCCGCTCGGCAGCAGGGCCACAGTCGGCAGCAGGGCCATAGTTGGCAGGATGGAGAGCCCGTGGTGCCGAGTTCTGTGCCGGCCACAGATCCGGTGGTCGCTGCTCATCACCTGGTGTGTTATCAGTACAATCACAGGTGAGTTCCGGTCGGACAGACGGCTCGAGACGCCCCCTGACGCCCTGCCGAACGGTCCGTCTTCATGTCACGCTCTGTGACTCCCGCGGGGCAGGATCGTGGCGGACATCCGAGTTCGGATGACTGTCTGGTGGCCGCAGGGAGGAGCCTCGCTCCGGTGTATGTGACACGGCTGGCCAGTGTTTATGTTCTCTCACCTAGGGACTGCCGGCTGGCTCGGGTTTCCTCTGGTACACGCCTCAGGGTTTGCTCTGTGGCCGGTGTGGTCTAATGCCGCAGTGCGAACTGACTGTGTTGGTGGTGAGAAACAAATCTCATAGTTTGCGGCATTTTTGTTTTGGTATTAACCATGACCGGCGTTGATTGGTATATTGTTGGGTATTTGTAATTGTCCTGGAAAGTTATTTATAGTTTCGATTGATTATTTATTTATGTATGTATTTGTTCACGCGTATCACCGACGGTCAAAACACCCACTGACAGATAAAGTCATCAGATAAGAATAAAAACAAAAATAGAAGTAAAAGCAGAAAGTAAAAATATGCATAAACACGAGAAAACAATAAAACAAATATACCTACACATGAAACACGATCAAGCTATTACGATGCTACAATGCTATATGATGTTATTTAAAATGAAGGATGAGGTAGGTAAAATTGTACAAAATGTTCAATTTGTGCCTATGTGTGAGACCATGCATGTATCCACACATGCCTTCTGTAGAGTCCTAAACTGTCGCTGAATACGTCCTGCGGTCACCTCACGGTTATTATGTATACGGTTATTTTACTTTTGTGCTCCCTAGATAGTCACGGAGACCATTTATTGTCTCCGAGACCATCTAGCTCATGCTTTTTTGGTCTCGACGCAAGACTAAATGGTTTCCAAACCGCGGAAAGTGGTGCAAAGTGATCGCCTGAGACCATGCAGGTATCTCGAATGATACCATTATGTGTAAGTTCTCAAAATAGGCCGATGGACGGTTGCGCTTCCATCGCAATCGTCATATTATCACTCACTTAAGAGGCCTCCACGTTGTTACCGTGCTTAATCCCCTCCAGGAGTAGCGTCTTCCGGCATTGTCCGATATTGGCCAATGAACGTTCGATGAAGAGGTTAGACGCACTCCGCAGCATAATCCACCGCGCTATCTTCTGCACACAGCTACCGTCTGCATACGGACGCCCGAGCACGTGGTTTTATCGCTTAGTCTGTAGACATTCACTCAGCGATGTCAGTCACAACTCACTGCTGGCAGCTTTCACCGTGTGAAACATGACACAATCCCTTATTACGAGTGAGCACGAAGCGCTCGCTCGCTCGTCCTATCGTGAGTCAGGCGCGGATCCAAGAGGGGGGCTGGCAATGGGGGCGATAACCCCCCTTAACCGATTTCGAGCAAATAAAATAAAAAATGCAAAAATGGGGGCCTCCTCAAAATTAAGTGGGTTAAATCCAGAAAGTTTTGATTTTTTGGGGTAGATATTTGGAGATTTCTATTTGAAATTTGCGGGACCATTCCTATTTATTTTCAGCTAATGGGGCCTCTGACGGGCACGGGACCCTGACGGGTACCGGGGGCCTCCTGTTTGTGTAGTACTGGGGGCCTCCTGTCTGTGCAGTATCGGGTTCCTTCTATCTTGTATCAGGGGCCTCCTGTCTATGTATATGTAGTACCAGGGGCTTCCTGTCTAGCACTGGGGGGCCTCCTGTCAAGTACCGGGGGCCCCCTATCTTGTCCCGGGGGCCTCCTGTCTAGTACAGGAGGCCTCCTGTCCAAGTACCGGGGGCCTCCTGTCTAGTACCGGGGGCCTCCTGCCTATGTAGTACCAGAGGCCTCCTGTCTAGTACACGGGGCCTTCTGTCAGGTACCGGGGGCGTCCTATTTTTTACCGGGGGCCTCCTGTCTAATACGGGGGTCTCCTACCTATGTAGTACCAGGGGCCTCCTGTCTAGTACAGGGGTCCTCTTGTCAAGAACCGGAGGCCTCCTATCTTGTACTGGGGGTCTCCTGTCTAGTACCAAGGGTCTCCTGCCTATGTAGTACCAAGGGCCTCCTGTCTAGTACAGGCGGGGCCTCCTGTCAAGTACCGGGGGCCTCCTATCTTGTAACGGGGGCCTCCTGTCTAGTACCGGGGGCCTCCTGCCTATTTAGTACCCGGGCCTCCTGTCTAGTACAGAGGGGCCTCATGTCAAGTAACGGGGGTCTCCTATCTTGTACTGGGGGCTTCCTGTCTAGTACCGCGGGCCTCCCATCTAGTACTGCAGGCTTCTTGTCTAGTACCGGGGACGGGGCCTTCTGTTAAGTGCCTGATGCCTCCTGTCTATTACCGGGGGCCTCCTATCTAGTGCGGGGTCCTTTTGTCTAGTACAGGGGCCTCCTGTCTACCACCGGGGGCCTCCTATCTAGCACCGGGGGCCTCCTATCAAGCATCGGGACCTCCTGTCTAGGGGATGGGGCCTCCTATCTAGTAGCGTGGATGGGGCCTCCTCTCTATGTAGTACCAGGGGCGTCCTGTCTAGTACCGGGGGGCCTCTCTTCTAGTAACGGTGACCTCCTGTCTAGCAACGGGGGCCACCTGTCTAGTACCAGGGCCTCCTATCTAGTACCAAGGGCATTATGTCTAGTACCGGGGACCGGGCCTCCTGTCTAGTGTCTGGGGCCTCCCGTCTCATACCGGGGGCCTCCTATCTAGTACCGGGGGTCCCTTTGTCTAGTACCGGGGTCTCCTGTCTAGTACCAGGTCCTCCTATCTAATCTAGTACCTGGGGCCTTCTGTCTAGTACTGGGGGCCTCTGTCTTATGCTGGGGCCTCCTGTCTGGTACCGGGGGTCCTTAGGGTGTCCAGAAAAAAATGTCGGTGCAAGGCTGCCACGTTTTGTCGTTGCATTGATACGGCGTTCGTTTTAAGGTCAATAACAAGTATGCCAAATTGCATTGCAATCTTTTGAGTTTTGGTCCCCCGGGCCTTGGAAAGTTGCTGACATCTACTAGTGATGTCATTTTCCCAAAATTGCCTGACCCAAACCAATCCAATACCAAACAGGAATTATTGTGGTTGTCCAAATATTGACCGATTTTGGTTGAGGCCAAAAATGTCCTAGATTTGACATATCTTTTAACAGTATACTTATTTAAACAAGATTAAGCTGACCGAGAAGTGTCCAAAAATTGATCAGCCTGACCGACCGATTACCGAATCGGGCACACAATTTTTTCGGTAACCAAAATTTTGGTTACCGATTGTCACCACTAACATCTACCCAAAAAGTCAAAATTCAAAATTGTCACACATATCTCTATATGTGCTTATTTGAAAGCTCTTGTCGAGTAGAATAAACTTTAATACAGTTGAAATGCTTTAAATTGAATAATTTTCGTTTTAAGGGTCAATAAGCATCTACCAAAACCAAGCATTTAACTATTTAATTTATAGCATTTCAACTGTGTTTAAATTTATTATATTCGACAAGAGCTTTCGAGTGGGGAGGTCTTTGCACAGACATGGGAGGTCTGTACAAAAACATGGCGGATCCGGGGGGCAAAAGGCCATGCCTCAAAGATCTTAAAGCTGTAATTTGCCCCTCCCCACACAAAGCAGTCAGACAAACAGTCGGCCTCTGCAAACTGATTGTAAAATTGCCATTGCAGCAGTCAAAATTCAGCCATCCACATTCCACAGTAATAAACGGCAATACTTTGGGCCGCTTCTCGGCATGACACAAGCTTCGCTATTCCTTAAATAAATTTGGAAAATGGGGAAATTAATTGCATTAAATGTTTGGCAGAGGCTCTCCCTGGCGTTAATTGCTAGCCTCAGAGATCAATATTTGCATCATGCCGAGGAGATGTGCAACCAGGAAAAGGGTAGACCTGAGGCTCGGCTCATCTCTTAATCTAGTTTCAATATAACAATTTAATTTTCCACGACCTAAAATCAAAATTTTCACGCCGCTTCGCGTCGTCACATCGGTGACCATCATCGTAACGAACCTATCGTTTTCGGTTTGTCGTAACGTTGAATTGAATGAATAACATTTTTTGTTTATTATCTTTTACAAGGCCAACCTTATCCTCTACACCGCTAATATTTCTGAAGTGTATCAGTCAAACTCGTAACAAATCGCGCTGCTTCGCGGCGCTAAATAACATTCAGCCATTCTATAACAGGAAAATCCACAATCCAAAAGTTTGAATGGGTTCAAATACACGCAAAAGATAAGGTACATTTTTTGTCATTTCAGCCGACTCCCACTCAAAAATTATCGGCGACGCCCCTGCGTACAGTTGCAGACGGGCTGACGACGCACTCCCTACCCCCTATCCCCGGTCAACAATTGTATGGCTGACGGCTGATGGCCTGCTACCCCCCCCGCTCAACAACTTTTTGGAAATATGACACAGGATTCCCCCAAAAACACATATACCTATCCGACCCTGTACAACATTGATTTGGACCCTAAAGGGAAATTTCAAAAACTTTCGGAGGTACGGGGCACTAATCCGGCATTGACTGGGGTCTAATCTGAACACCATTTACTGGGGGGAGGGGGCTTTAAACGCCCCCTGGTTATCTTCCGAACCAATGATTGCAGCGAGACGCCCAATGCGGCATTCGAAGGCGCTCGTTGACAAAAAATATAAGGCACCTTCGAAAATCTCAAATTGAGGTCACGTGTCAGGTCACGAGCAGGTCAAAGGTCAAGGCAAATGTTTGTTCGTGTATGAGCCATACTTTTCATTCAAAGCATTCGATTGCGACCATAATCACCCAAAGTGGTCCTAAACATATGATACACATCCCGTATGATAAAAAATGAGATAATAGAGACATATCAAAGGTCAAGGTCAGGTCACAAAAGGTCACTATACGCAAAATATCTACGAAAGTTATGCAACACTGTTTTATGGCTCATTTTAGGCATGGAAAGCGATAGTGATACTCATTTGACTACCAAACTAAATGTATATGAAGTAAAGGTCAAGTTAAGGTCAAAGTAAAGTCAGACATTTTTTTTATTATTGATAAATATAAGCCAAAAAGGCATGTTTCTAGACCAGTTTTGTTTCAGACATACAGTGCTGTCTTTTATTTTTTGTATCTTGTCAACAAAAGCCAAAAGACGCAATTTCAAAATATGACGTCACGAGTTACCAGTACTGTAAATGCGATCACTCAGTCAAAAATAACGATATTGCTTTAAAGTTGATATGTGAGTTGATTCCATATGGTTCTCTGACATATCTGACGTTTTTTTTCTCAATATCTTTGAAATTTTTGATTTAATTTTTATTTTCTGAAATTTTGGGAGTCAAAAACCCAAAAATGTAAAAATCCGAGAATGTCTTTTTGTAGCCCTGATTATTTGAAATATTTATCAGTTTTTGGATTGCATTTTGCATATTTTTGCCTTTGTACGGTCTGTTGAAGTTTAGCTGATTCATGTGTAAAATCCGCGTGTAGTGACGTCACTTAATTCGCTATATCTCAAACAGTTATGAGCGAAATTGCTTCATGTTTGCGCAAAAGGCGTGAAATTAATGTAGGATGAGGTAACGGAAGTTTCACGCTGATACTATATTTATTTTGTAGTTATGACGAAAAAACGGCAGGGACGTTAAACGCCCCCCACCCCCCAGTAAATGCCGGGCTAAAACTCAATGGATTGTAATTAAATTTGGCATATTTGTTATTGTCCTAGAGAAGAATATCGGGTCAATTGGCAAGCTTGCAAAGACAACAAGTGTTTTTGGGGTGCATTGTGTAATAATGTAGAATTTAGAAATACGTGCAATGTGACAGGCAGTAGATATGGAGCAGCTCCGAAACATGGCTCTGGCTTCTGCGCTGCTTATAGCCTTATCGAGCTTAGTATCTCACCAGTCCTCGGGGCTAAGTCACGACTCAGCCGGGTCCATCCCGTAAAAAAACTGACATTGACTGCCTTCTTCAGTGTATATTGTATTGTTGTAAGTTTAAGAAACGCGAACATAATGTTGCATGTATGCGGCTGTTCATTCATTCACATTTACTGTGGATACAGGGGGCCCCGAGGTGAGGTCAATCTCAAGAATGAAAATACATAATTAAAAAACGCTCGAAATAGGGGGCCCTTCAAAATATAGTGGCCCAAATCCGGTGGAGTTTTGGAAGTTTTGGGGTAGGTAGGGGGCCTCCGATTTATAATATAATATAATATCCTTGGAGATTTTCTGGATTTGCCCCTGTCGTGAGTGTAAGGGAAAATATGCATGAGTGGCCCGGCCCGGCCCGACCCGGCCCGTGGCGACGCTTTTGAGACTATCATATATCTGCAACCGCACGTCCGATTGGCAAGAATAATTTTTTGCTGTTTAGCCGCATCCAATATTCTCTGTTTGAGACCAGTGCCGACTCACGTCAGTGACTACAACTGTACGTGGTGCGTGCCGCGTGAGGGTGTCAGCCCGGCATTGACTGGGGGGAAGGGGCGTTTAACGCCCCCTGATCAATTTTGCGATTACCCAACAACAATTGAAGCATTTAACCTTTAACTTCGGGTACCTTCTTCGATATAAATTTAACGTCTTATGTGCGAAAATGAAGCAATTTTATGAAGAAATGTTTGAGATATTTTGATATATATAGCGAACATAGTAACGTTACCCAACACGATTTTTACACAAAAATCAGCTCAACTTAACCAGACTGTACAAAGGCAAAATGTTAATAAAAATGCAATACAAAAGCTGCTAAAGTTTGCAAATACCTTAGGCTTCAAAATGGCAGTCACATATTTTTGGAAATTTGGGTTTTTGACACCCCACTTTTTTAACGACCACAAAATCCAAATTTTCAAAAATATTGAAAAACCGCAATAAATGACTGAAAACTATGTGCAAACAACTACCATACTACATTTTACAATTATATCATCATTTTTGTTACGAGCATCACTTGACCTTATCCTCAAATAATTCGAAAAATGAAATCAAAGCCAAAACAGTATCGGGTTATATTCGGGCCACTGCCCTTTATCAAAACCGATATGCAACACCCCATTACAGTCACCATCGCTCTGTACATGGCCTTGTTTTTCTTGACATGCCTCATGCTAGTTGTTTCTGTCTACTCTGAGCGCGAAGTTTCTGAAAAATATTCTACACACTACCCATATAATACATATGCGACTACTTTTAATAAAAAAATGGAAATGAAACCAGCACAGGCAAATGCTTCTACATCAACATTGGCCCAAAATTCAAGAATCAAGCCCTCATTATTACAACATTTTTTTTTGTTTTGTTTTTGTTTTTGTTTATAACGAATGCTCCATTCCCCATGTTAAGCACCGATTCGCTGCTAAAAGAAAACATACATAAGCATTTGCCCACGTTTAGTTGATTAATCCCAACTTGATTAATACATAGTTTATAACAAACACTACCATCTTCATTATATACAAACAAATACGAATTTTATGCCGCTCATACACTTCGACATTATTTTTCCTACTTTGGGAAGAAGCTTGCCAGGGACGTTGGTCGTTATCGCTTGAGTGCTGGCAGGGTCACGTATTATTATAACTCAGCGATCCGCCTGTCTGCCTCGTCTTCACATTTCCGCACGCATCCGGGCCGTCAGGCTTGTGTCCGTTGGATGGTGGTTTTCGTGCTTCGCAATAAAGTGCTCCCCACTGGTGTCCCTTCTTTCTTCTTAGTCCGCCGTCTCTCCAGTATTTCGTTGTACCTCAGGCGCACCGGACGACTTTTTCTCCCACGTATTTATCTCCACACAGACTGCACTCCAGCTCGTACACAACATTCTTGGTGTGACACTTGTTCTTGCAGCCCGGCTTGACACGCGTGACAGTGCTGCGCGCCCGAGGACAGGGTGTTGTTTTCAAACCAGATCTTCACCAGCTGCTTCTTCAGCGTGTTCTGGTTGATCCAGGCCACTTTAGCATTGGCAGTAGTTTGGACGGCCGCGTCACGCTTGCGATTTTTGAACCTATGCTGTCTGATGAACGGCAGCCTAACGTAGATGTCTTCTTGTCCCGTTGTTTCTTTTTTTTCTCTTTTCTTGCGATTAGCCTTCTCATTTGCTCGTTTTCCCCGCTCTTTCCTGATGTGTTTTTCAATGAGCTTTTTTTGGATAAGCCATTTTTTCTGGAAACAGTTTCTGTGATCTTCTGTACTTCCCCTATTCACTGTTGGTATATCTGAGCCTATCGGATAGCTGCGTTTGGCTGAGACGTCAGCACTGCGGTCTTGGTGGAATTGCTATGGGCGAGTTAATTAAAATTGCAAGATATTTTGCCGACCCCGCCATAGGTTCACCATATAACTCTGTGCTGTATCCTGTGCGCCTTCTCTTGAGCTGAATCAGGCACGTTCTAGGAAGGAATTAGCTCCATTTATATTCTGATCTCTTCCATTGTAAACATTGAATAGACTCGTGGCGTTCGCTGTTTGAGAAAATTCCAGATATTGTGTAAGGCTATCTCTCCCTGCAGTCCAGACCGCCGAACACGTCATCTATTATATCGCTACGTAACATGTCCGCGGCTGTTCTCCTTCAGTTTCACTGAAAAACTGTTTCTCCAGCGCGCCCATGAACACGATTGCCAGAGACGGGGCAATGCGTGACCCCATGGCTATCCCCTGCGTCTGCTTGTAATAGGACTCGCCGAACCTCACATAGTTGTTGTTCAGGCAATGGGTCAGAAGCGTTCTAATGTCATCTGGAGTTAGTTCATATAGGTTCAACTCTGGCTGGTGTTGCGCTATCAGTTCCATGGTTGCGTCAATGGCTTCTACGGTAGGGCACGTTCCCATACAGATTTTTGACGTCCACACTGAATATTATACTGCCAGCTGAAAATCCGGTAGGGTACCTTTCCCTGAGTTTGGCCAGAAAGTCATCGGTGCTCTTCAAGTGAGCTGGAACGTATTTGAGCAGCTGTGACGTGATCTGCTCCAGTAGCCATGATAACCTATCGATGGGATCATCAATCGCAGACACAATGGGTCTCAGTGGAACATCTGCTTTGTGAGTCTTCGGCTAAACCAACAGTTCCTGCGCAGCGGAGTGATGTGGGCGAAGCGCATCTGAGATGCGATATCCGACGCTTACCGTTCACTCGTCTCAGATATTGACTCTTTTAGTCAGGGCCTCGCCAAGCACACTGCCAGCACTCAACGATAACACACGTCCTGGCAGTGCTTCTTCCAAAGTAGAAAATAACTGTTTGAGTGTTGAGCGCATAAAATTCGTAGTTTGTATATATGAGATGGTAGTGTTTGTTATAACTATGTAATTAATCAAGTTGGGAATTATCACTAACGTGGCAATGTGTTGCGGCTGGTTGATCTAATGCCACCGAGCAAACTGACCGTGTGGGTGGTGTGTGACAAGTCTCATCGTTTGTGGCATTTTTTGGGTTTTTGGTATTTACCATGACCAGCGTTGATTGGTAAGTTGTTGGGTATCTGCTATTTTATTTGATAGGTAATTATAGTTTCGATTTATTATGTATTTGTTTATTTATTTATTCACGCGTATCACCAACGGGCAAACACCCACTGACAGTCAAATTCATGAGAAAAAAATACAAGCAAAAATATAAGTAAAAGCATAAAATAAAAATATGCATAAACACCAGAATATACCAAAATAATTATAACCACACATAAAACATGATGAGGCTAGTACGATGCTACGATGTTATCTAACTTACTATTTAAATAAAGTATGTCTGTCTGTCTGTCTGTCTGTCTGTCTGTCTGTCTGTCTGTCTGTCTGTCTGTCTGTCTGTCTGTCTGTCTGTCTGTCTGTCTGTCTGTCTGTCTGTCTGTCTGTCCGTCTGTTCTGTCTGTCTGTCTGTCTGTCTGTCTGTCTGTCTGTCTGTCTGTCTGCTTCTGTCTGTCTGTCTGTCTGTCTGTCTGTCTGTCTGTCTGTCTGTCTGTCTGTCTGTCTGTTCTGGTCTGTCGTCTGTCTGTTCTGTCTGTTTCTGTCTGTCTGTCTTGGTCTGTCTTCTGTCTTCTGTCTGTCTGTCTGTCTGTCTGTCTGTCTGTCTGTCTGTCTGTCTGTCTGTCTGTCTGTCTGTCTGTCTGTCTGTCTGTTCTGTCTGTCTTCTGTCTGTCTGTCTGTCTGCTCTGTCTGTCTGTCGTCGGTCTGTCTGTCATGTCGTCTGTCGTCTGTCTGCTGGTCTGTCTGTCTGTTCTGTCTGTCTGTCTAGTCTGTCTGCTCTGTCTGTCTGTCTGTCTGTCTGCTCGTCTGTCTGTCTGTCTGTCTGTCTGTCTGTCTGTCTGTCGTCTGCTGTCTGTTGTCTGTTCTGTCTGTCTGTTGCTGTCTGTGCGTGCGTCCTGTCTGTCTGTCTGTCTGTTCTTGTCTTTTTTGGGTCTGTCTTCTGTCGTCTGTTTCTGTCTGTCTGTCTGTCTGCTGTCTGTCTGTGTCTGTCTGTCTGTCTGTCTGTCTGTCTGTCTGTCTGTCTGTCTGTCTGTCTGTCTGTCTGTCTGTCTGTCTGATCTGTTCTGTCTTGTCTGTCTGTCTGTCTGTCTGTCTGTCTGTCTGTCTGTCTGTCTGTCTGTCTGTCTGTCTCTCTGTCTGTCTGTCTGGACCGATAGCATTGAAATAGGAAGCATTGAAATAGTTTTCCATTGACTTATAATGGGGAGGTCACGAAGCTGACCCGACCTCAGGTCACCGATATCGGAATTCTGAGACTAGCATTTTGTGGATACTGTTGGCTTCATGCAATCCTAAAAGTTTGATATCGATCCCTCAGAAATTGTGGTCATGGCACGACCGCAAACTTTTTTGGAGGTGGCGGTCACTTGACCTGACCTGATTCAGGACACGTTACTAAAATGTTAACACCATTTGGAAAGGGAATGGATATGATAAATAGACTAGAATCGCGGCGCTACGCGCCGCCGTTATTGCTAATCTAGATAAAACCCGCAGGGGAGTTCAATCCCGCACAGTGGTGGCGCGCGGTTATGACTGCGGTTAAAAAGCGATAAAGCTAACTATTTTGCACAATGATATAGGAAAGTATCAATATCTAAACACAGGGACGCAGGAAGTATGTTCTAGTTGGGGGCAGGATTTATCCTGCCAACGGTACTCAGCCGGAAATCCTGCATCACTTCGGAATTCTGCCCGATTTGAACTACAAGTCACTTTTAGTTATAGGTATTACCTATTTACGCCACTAACTCGTCCACTACAGGTATTTTGATACCTTAATTTGACTGACAATAGACCTGGCTAATGGCTATCATACTGCTATACCGGATTTGTGAAATTTTAGATGAAAAATAAGAAATTTCGGATTTATTTTCTCATATTTTCCGAAATTGTCATATGCTAAAACATGAATTCGTATCATAGAAACATGTCAGATAATGAAATATGATGAAACTTTACGAGATTTGACGTGTGCAAAATTTGAAATTGATACCATTAAAACCGACTGACAATTATGACCTACCAAAGACCAAAATCGACCACTTTCGACGGCATTACCTACCGTGGATATTAAATGCATTTGCGTTTTTGCTTTTTATACTGTTGAGTACTTGAACCAATATTCGCTTTAAAACTTTTTCCACTTCTCGACGCCAAAACATAGCAAATAAACATGTAGTACAACGCCTAATACCGTAATCAGCAGTTTGACCTCACGTGACCTCGGATGACTGACCTGATTTAAGATCATCCATCATCTGAGTCTTATCCTGATACTTATTAAAGTCTAAGAATGATACTTACAAGTGTCGGATCACTCGGATGCATGAATCACAGGTACTGATTTTTTGGACTGCTTATTGCGTTTAACCCGCGCCGTGCCGGTGCCCGGCGCCACCTTCGCCGTGTCGGGGGCAGGGATCACCATTCAAAAGCTCGTCAAAAAGTATTTGGAAACTATTGCGGTCGTTTCTGTAACATGACAGTTATGAGGTCACCAGAGACCAACAAAGGTCAGATTTTCCACTTGCATGGCTTTGCTCCAGAATCCCCCAAATATCTCGCGATCTATGATAGCTCTAGGAACAAACGATTTTATTAATAAGAAAACTGTAAGCAGAAGAGATAGATCCTCAAAAAAGTTGGGGGCGACGCCCCTCCTCGAAAAAAGTCGGGGGGGGCTTGCCCCTCCTGCCCCGGTTCCTGCGTCCGTCCATAAGCCCAAACCCGATAATAATAGTAATGCGCTGCAACAATGCGCATGCGTATTTATATTTGTGTTTTAACGCGTAGGAGTGAGTGAGATATTGTCTAAGCCACAAACCATCAAACTCAATTTAAATTGAGCTCTAACACTTAGTGATATCCGAATACCATCACTCACCACGAAAAGGTCACAAAGCGGACGCACACTACAGCTCTCTTTAATCTTAATATCCCTGGAAACTGTATCTTACTGTGGGAGTAGACTACGACACTGTTAGGTGTGCTACTGTTCGAGGTGCTTTCAATTTAGAAAGGGATTCACTAGTCAGTCCATCGAAAGTGTGATGTGCTGTGCTGTGGGTGGGGGGGGGGTGACAAGAGACACTCTGTCCCCACCACCAACTTTGAAGTTGGGGGACATGTCCCCCTCGTCCCCCCCCTCCGGTGGCGGAGCCTATGCTTCCGACGATGTGTTTTCTCCCGGCAAACAGACAGTCCAGATAATGTAAAGATAATTAAAGCAAGTGTGTACAGTCTCTCTTGAAAGTATCTGTGCACTGCGATGGGGGCACCGCCCGGCCCGACCACGGTTGGGTGGAAAAGTTTGAGAGTCGCTGGGTGTCTGACCCAAACAGGGATCCTGGAACGCGAGGGGAGCCGAACGAGCTGTCATGGAGGTTCCAAGAATCACATGCCCCGGGCCCCCAGTACTTTGCTGATGCACGATTATCTACTGTGCTCGACATATTGCTTGGGACCATATCATTCGTCAATTTATTTTAAAGGCGTCAACTGGCATAATACGAATGTCACGCATATGAATTAATTCACGCAATTTTACGCATTAATTATTGTATTGTTGGCTCGCAATTTTTCATTTATAGCTCTCCTCGCTCTCTCGCTCTCACACACTCACACACTCACTTATTCGCGCTCACTCACTCACTCACTCACTAGCATTCACTCACTCACTCACTCACT
>VOPJ01011751.1:0-18376 GCA_014673585.1 Semibalanus balanoides
GAAGTACTTTCAATAGAGCTTGCCTAGAGCTATCTAATGCCGTTTTCCGCTTGTCACTACGCTGCGTAGTTTTGGAGATCTCACGGGGGGGGGCGGAAATCCCCCCCCTGCAGTTGGTGTTCGGCGCGAACCCCCTGCAGTGCGCGGGTTAAGAATCTTACTTTTCAAGATGGATGGGATGAAGTAGTCACCCGCCAAGAGAGATATCAGCTGGTTAAGATCGGGTCCTTGGAGACTGCAGTAGCGGCACCAACCTAGCACCAAAGGCGGAGACTGCAGTAGCGCACAGGACAGTAGCACAAAGGAATGGACGACTGCAGTAGCGCAACACGACAGTAGCACCTAAGGCTGGAGGACTGGCAGTAGCGCACACGACAGTAGCAACAAAGGCCGGAGACATGCAGTAGCGGCACATAACAGTACACCAAAGGCTGGGACTGCCAAACGTAAGCGCACACGACAGTAACACCAAAGGCTGGAGACTGCAGTCGTGCACACGACACTTGCACCATTGGCTAGAGACTGCAGTAGCACAAATGTATCACCACGACCTGGTGAATTCCGTAGCGCACACAGAAGTAGCCCTAAACGTTGAAGACCACAAAGCGTACATAAATAAAACGCCAAGGCAAAGGGAATATCAACCATTAATGTACTATGTATTGCATATTTATTCCGCCCCTGTAGCTCAGTGGGAGAGCGCTGGTCTTCTGACCTATCCTAGTAGTGGCAGCCCGGGTTCGAGTCGCTTCGGCGCTCGCTATTTGCTCCTGACTGGGATGGCCTGCGGCCGGTGCAGCGGTCGCACTCAGCCAGGGACGTCAGCACGCGGGGCGGACCGCGGTCCAGGTATGTGGCACGTAAAACTTGTGTCTCTAAATTCTGCCGACCAACAGGAATTGCGCGATTCGGGTGGTGAGGTCAGGACCAGCGCAACAAGCTCTGCTTAGCGCGGGTTCTAACCTCGGAAAACCATCCATGCAAAACATTCGGACTAAATTTATAATAAAAAAAGCGACACAATGACTGCACTTACCACACAGTGGCATGTGACTGTGACACATCGACACATGTGACGCGTGTTGTGTGACGTGTTTTGTTACGTGTGACGCGTGACGTTTGTCGTGTGACGCGTGAAATGTGACGTGTGTCTTGTTACGTGTGACGCGTGACGTTTGCCGTGTGACGTGTGAAATGTGACGAGTGACGCCCCGCACCAGGTGAGCACAGACCGGGCCGAGTTCGCCACCACGGGCGTCAACCACGCCGAGGGCGGCTGGGCGCGCGACATCAACGCCCAGGACGTGGAGCAGACGACGCGCTTCAAGAAGAAGGTGGAGAAGGACGACGTCTACATGTCGTCCGTGATGACGCTGGGAGCGGTAAGTTCCGGCCGACTGAGAGCTGCTGCAGAGACGGTGCCCGGACTGAGACCGCCCGGCGGGCTAACATTCAGCTGCCGGGGACGTCCGGCAGGCTACCATTCAGCTGCCAGACGCCCGGCAGGCTACCATTCAGCTGCCGGGGACGCCCGGCAGGCTAACATTCAGCTGCCAGGGACGTCCGGCAGGCTACCATTCAGCTGCCAGGGACGCCCGACAGGCTACCATTCAGCTGCCAGGGACGTCCGGCAGGCTACCATTCAGCTGCCGGGGACGCCCGGCAGGCTACCATTCAGCTGCCAGGGACGCCTGGCAGGCTACCATTCAGCTGCCGGGGACGCCCGGCAGGATCACATGTTGCCACAGGGACGCACGGGAGATGTTGTACGTCTTGACGCGAGAAACATCCTCCTTGCGGTAATTAGGGTCACCTCTGAGAACTGCTATCGGGCGTGTCTCGGGTGACTGCCAGTGTTCAGTGTTGCGGTACAGACGCAGTGTCATGATGGTAATGCCATGAAGACGCGGCGCTGTTTAGTCATGAGTGTCAAGTCAAAACTGTGCTCCTTTTGCTTATCATGAATCGTTAGCCTTTTATAGAATGATCAATACAAGTATGAGCTGTGCGTTTGTTTCTAGTTGATCCCGTTCGGCTCTAGATCTCCGATGACCCGTATTCCATTCGCAGTTACTGTATCGTTCACTGGTATCGCCTGGCCTGTTCTTCGCACCTGGTGCCCGTCTATGTCGCTCTCACCTGGCGTTCTCCTTCCCGTTCTGCCCGCTGTTTAGCTGGTGGAGCACTGCATCAAGCAGAACAACACGCTGGACATGTACGAGGAGTACTTCGGCGGCGAGGAGGGCGGTGCTCCCGCCGCAGACGGTGCCAACAACGCCAAGACTGTCAACGTGTTCCGGGATCCCTGCCCTACGCGACGTGCGGTACGGTCATAGGACACGCTTGCATGGCACGCGTATAAACACACGCACCCACGCACGCAGGCATGCCGTACGCAGCCGTGTGAACAGCCAGTGCAGCCGTCTGTGCAGCCGAGGGAATGGCGGGCTCAGCAGACCGCTAATCCTGGTACTCCGCAGAACACACGTACAGACAAGCAGCTGGGACGTGTCATATCCTGGGATGGCCTCTTGTTTTGTACGTCACCGAAATGTCGCAGCTCAGAACAGAATGTCCGCAAATTTTATTTTTAATTAATTTAGTTTGTAATGAATTTAGGCGCGGCTTAAGTGCTCTTCCACACTGAGCAAGAACACTTAAAACCTGCACGCTCGGTTCTCCCGATTCACTAAGCACCGGTGTTTGATTGTGTCCCTGTGTGGCCGCTTGTGCCTGTATTGATCACGTGTCTCTGTGTGTAATTACACCGGCGCGGTGTCTGCGTGTGGCGCTGGTGTCTGTATTGATCACCGTGTCTGTGTGTAACAAAGGGCGCGGTGTCTGCGTGTGACAGGTGGCGGCAACCTCAGCTGGAGTCCTGACGGCAAAAAATCTTACGGCCGCCTACACCAGCCTGCGGTTCCAGTCCAGCGTGTGGGACCTGCCCGTCCAGTCGTTCGTCTGGGACATAGGTCAGTCGCCACCTGCCGGCTGCTGCCGCGGCTCAACTGACCGGCCTTCAGCAGAACACGGCTAGCGAGCGACCCTGTCTTACCGCCTCAGCACACTTTGTTCTTAGACGCTAATGGGTAGGCCGGGCAAGAAATGCAAGGAAGACCGGGGTTAGTTGGTGCTGATCTTGCTAAAATCGCCAACTTGGATAGGGCCAACTTGGATATCTGCATGCGTGTTTGTTGTGTCAAACTGGATAGCTTTTTTCCGATCTAAGAACACACCCGTTCCTAATTTCGTCCGACAGTTTGCAATGTCGGTCCAGTGACTCCCCTCCCCCGGCAGAGAACCCCAGCCGGCCGGACCTTCCACGATGACGCCACCGACAGGTTCTGGTTCCGGGTCAACGTTCGAACCCGACAGGGAGTCGTTCGTTGCTGGCGTGGCGGCACGTACCGCGGCCTGTGTGTGCGTGTTATTGACCGGGCGGCGCGGGCCGCAGCCGGTCGAGGCTGACCCCTGGAGGTTGGCCATGCCGACCCCGTCTACAGCAGCCGTACTGGGTCAACTCAAAGTCGGGGCGAGCGTGTTCCGGCCTCCACCGACGGCATGGTTAAGTGCCAGCCGGCCAGGGGTGACTGGGTTCAGTTCAGACCGGGACTGTTGGTCAGTCACACCAGAACCAGTCGCGTCTGCGTCTGTGGTGTCAGTCACACCATACCAGTCAAGAATACACCACCAGACCAGTCAGTCTTGGTTGTGGTCAGTCACACCAGACCAGTCAGGTCTGGTCTTGTGGTCAGTTACCCACATAGACATTCACCCAGTTCTGGTCTTGTGGCCGTCAGTTACCACTAGACAAGCACCAGTCTGCGTCTGGTGGTCAGTCACACTTAGACCAGTCAGTCTGGTCTGTGGTCAGTCACACCAGACAGTCGGTCTGGTGCTGTGGTCAGTCACACCAGACCAGACCAGTTCTGGTCTGTGGCAGTCACACCAGACCAGTCGTACTGTCTGTGGTCAGTCACACCAGACCAGTCGGTCTGGTCTGTGGTTCAGTCACACCCAGACCAGTCAGTCTTGGAGTCTGTGAGTCTGCAGTCCACACCTGACCAGACTGTCTGGTTTGTTGGTCAGTCACATCTGACCAGACTGTACTGGTTTGTTGGTTCAGTCCAACACCTGACAGACTGTCTGGTTTGGTTGTCAGTCACACCTGAACCAGGACTGTCTGGTTTGTTGGTCAGTCACACCTGGACTGTGGTCAGTCACACCAGACCAGTTGGTCGAGTGTGACTGCCCTGGTGTGGACCATGATAGCTCCGGTTGGTTAGCCATGAGTTTAGTTAGCCAGTTTAGTTAGCCAGTGAGGTTAGCCAGTTTAGTTTGCCAGTGAGGTTAGCCAGTGAGTTTAGCCAGTGAGGTTAGCCAGTTTAGTTAGCCAGTGAGGTTATCCCCGTTGGTTAGCCATGGTGGTTAGCCGGTGTGGTTTGGCAGAAGGGTTAGCTAACGTGGCAAGCCGACCAATAGTTAGGCTAGTCTGAGTGTGACTGCGGTACGTTGCCAGCATACTGAGCTAGCTCACGTAACCAGCTCATGTGGCTGGCATAGCGAAATGGAAAGTGATTTTGTGTGCAGATCCTTCTTCACACTTGATTGACATGAGTATGTTTACAATGGCTCTGTTTTCCTATCATAACCCAGCCAACAATTAACTTGGGCACTGATCGGGCTCAATGGGTTAACCCCATTGTGCCCGATCAGTGCCCAAGTTAATTGTTGGCTGGGAATGTGACGTTTTTGCAGATATTAACTCCCTGCTGAGTCTGTACACTCTGTAGACATATGTCGGTGGTGAACTGTGTGTGTCCGTGGCCGCGGCTGCCGCCAGGTGTTTTGGTGGGACACTCGGAAGCTGACGGAGCCTATAGAGTCGCTGGTGCTGGACGTCAACAAGACGCAGGAGCCGTCACTGCGCGCCGCGCAGGGCGCCACTGTACTGGAGTACGAAACCACCATCGCCGACCAGAAGTTCGATGATCGGCACCGAGGCAGGGCACCGTCATTCAGTTGCAACCGCAAGGGCAAACTCAGACCGGAGAAGATTTAGCGGCTGCTTGTACCAGGCGCACCTGGGCCCCGTCAACAGGGGTGAGGACCTGGTGTACCAGGCACACCTGGGCCCCGTCAAACAGGTGCAGGCCGTGTACCAGGCGCACCTGGGCCCCGTCAAACAGTGAGGCCGTGTTACAGGCACAACCTGGGGCCCCGTCAACAGGTTGAGGAACCTTGTACCAGGCACACTGGGCCCCGTCAAACAGTTGAGACCGCTATTGTTACCAGGCGCACCTTGCGGCCCCGTCAAACAAGGTGGAGACCGTTGTACCAGGCGCACCTGGGCTCCCGTTCCCAAACAGGTTGAGGCCTTGGTACCAGGCGCAACCTGGGCCCCGTCCAAACAGGTGAGGCCGTTGTACCAGGCACACCTGGGCCCCGTCAAACAGGGTGAGACCTTGTTACCAGGCACACCTGGGCCCCGTCGAACAGGTTGAGACCTTGTTACCAGGCACACCTGGCCCGTTCAAACAGGTGAGAATGTGTACAAGGCACACCTGAAGGCCCCGTCAACAGGTTGAGACCGTTGTTACCAGGCGCCACCTGGGCCCGTCAAACAGGTGAGGCCGTGTTACCAGGCGCCAACCTGGGCCACCGTCAAACAGGTGAGCGTGATGTACCAGGCACACCTGGGCCCCGTCAAAACAGCGTAGAGGGCTGTGTACCCAAGGCCGCACCTGAGGCCCTCTGTCAAACAGGTTGAGTCGTTACACAGGCGCACCTGGGCCCGTCAAACAGGTGAGACCGTGTACCAGGCACACCTGGGCCCCGTCAAACAGGTGAGGCTGTGTACCAGGCACACCTGGGCCCCGTCAAACAGATGAGACCTTGTACCAGGCACACCTGGGCCCCGTCAAACAGGTGAGGCTGTGTACCAGGCACACCTGGGCCCCGTCAAACAGGTGAGACCGTGTACCAGGCACACCTGGGCGAATACCTCACGAGTGATACAATTTGTGTAACTCTGCTATATATTGACATGGTTTGCCGCGTTGGTTTCATGAGTTGGTCAGTCGCTGTTTTCACCTCTGTGTCCCTTGTGATGTGGTATACAGGTGCAGCGTAACCCTGCCTTCCTGAAGAACTTCATCACGATCGGAGACTGGTCAGCCAAGGTGTGGTCGGAAGACTGCAAGGAGAGCGCCATCTTTTGGACCAAGTGAGTAACGGCTGCAGCCACCGCCTGCGGCTGCCCGCGTCGACTGGTCGGTTCGTTTAGCGTGACGGACGTGTGACTGGTCAGTGTTTGGTGAGCGTGACGGTAACGTGACGCCGACATAGTAACTGTCGGGCTGCAGACTAAGCCGTAAGCAGTGCGGCGTTAACGTGTCAGTACAATGTCTCCATTGGATAGGGAGCTGAGGAGTGAGGAGCCGGCCTTTGAAGTTTTGTGTGTGAAAAAAAAACGTAAGAGATTAAACAACTTTTGACTGAGCCGTGTGTTGTGGCGGCAGTCCCGGGGAGGTGCGACTGACGGGCGGCTCCTGGAGTCCCAGCCGACCGTCAGTGTTCTTCACCAGTAAGGCGGACGGCACAGTGGATGTGTGGGACGTGCTGTACCAGCAGCGGCTGCCCGTCCTTACTATACAGGTAAGGCCAACTGTAACTTTATATACCCGATGACGGTCAATGGTCACCGATGGTCCACCCATCCAGGTATAGTACTTATCTAGTATGTATACCTATAGCTATATGTAATATTATTTCAACAGACATGCTAATTTCTACTCTACTAAGTTTATTGAAAATTATATTGAAAATAAATTATTGTATTATTGATAATAACATTATATTACGCCGAGTCCTCAAAAGATTCATACTGCGCTGCAAGATCCTAATCATTCGTGATTGGGTACATTCCAGATACAGTAATGTCTGACCTGACCTGACGGCTGACCTGATGCCGGCAGGTTGGTGACAGCCCTCTGGAGACGCTGCGTGTTCAGGAGTCAGGTGCCCTCCTGGCGGCCGGCAGCGCTGACGGGCAGATCACCCTGCTGGAGCTCTCCGACGGTCTGGTCGACTCGGGCAAAAACGACCGACTGGTGCTGACGGCGGTACGTGCTGCCCTGCCTCTCCCCCTGACACAGACCCGCCGCCCTGCCCCCCCCTGACACAGACCCGCCGCCCTGCCCGCCCCCCTGAACACAGATACCCGGCCGCCCTGCCCCCCCCTGACAGCCCGCCGCCTGCCCCCTGACCCAGACCCCGCCGCCCTGCCCCCCCCTGACACAGACGCCGCCGGCCCTGCCCCCTGACAGCAGAACCCGCCGCCCTGCCCCCCCCCTGACACAGACCCGCCGCCCTGGCCCCCTGACACAGACCCGCCGCCCTTGCCCCCCCCCCCTGACACAGACCCTCGCTGCCACTGCCCCCCTGAGCACAGACCCGCCGCCCTGGCCCCCCCTACACAGACCCGCCGCCCTGCCCCCCTGACACAGACCCGTCCGCCCTGCCGCCCCCCCCTGTACACGCCCGCCGCCCTGCCCCCCCCCCTCGACACAGACAATCACCGCCTTGCCCCCCTGACACAGACACGCCGCCCACCTCCTGCTGCATTGTAGACCATGGCCCAGTTGGCTGGCGTCTGTGGAGGATGGCGAGCGGCCCCGCCCGGCTGCTATGCTGTGCCGCGCTACACGGCTGTCTGGCGGCTTCCGACGGCTGACGTACCCCCCCCCCCCCTCTCTCTTCTGATGGTCTGGCACCTGGCACCTGGCACCTGACTGCTAGTGACGATTGCAGATTGACATGGAGACCGTTGATTGTAGGAGGATGGAGGCCGAATACTTACCTAAATGTGATAGTAGATCAGTCATAAACACATATTTCCTTTTCGAATGTCAACATTTCACTCTTATAATATAAAACATCATTTTCGTCGAGCTTTGCAACAAACAGCAGAGGTCTTTCACGGCGGATCTAGCCAATGCCTTGGCTCCATGACCCAAGGCATGTCTCCATGTTAGGGTGAGTCCCTGACGGGACTCCCCTGACAGAGGGTGAGTCCCGTCAGCCTGTTTGACCGGTCCATAATACTCCGTCTGTCTGTCTGGCTGGCTGTGGTCAGATGTTCGAGCGAGAGACCCGGCGGGAGAAGATTCTCGAAGGCAAGAACAGGGAGGCGCGTCTACTGAAGAAGATGAAGGAGGGAGGCTCGGCAGGTGAGTCAGCCTTCTCCTGCTGCTGCTGCAGCTGCTGGTGATAGTGGCGGTAGCGGTAGCCGTGGTGCAGCCTGCTATCTGGTGGTGGTGGTGCTGATGCTGATGCTGGTGGTTCTGATTCCCTGGTAACTGCTGTTGTCGGCGGCAGTGGTGCATGTGCTGCTGTTGCTGCTAATGCTCGTGCTGGTTCTGGTGCTGAGGCCGGTGGTTGTGATTCCCCGGCTTCTGCTGCGGCCGGCCCGTCGGACACCCGGCGGCCGCGCCACTCTGGCAGGCCCTGTGACAGAACTGGCCGGCATATCTCATGTCAGCTGATCGACCGAGCTATAACACCCTGTCATCTCAGACTTAGATATACAACTTCGCGCCGGGAGTAATATCTGGGCCGTAGATATACGCTGTGATATTTTCACTTCCGTCCGTCGAATGGTTTTTGAGTTACCAGCCTCGGGCAACTTTGTAGTATCATGCAAAACTATAATTTTCAGAGGGCAATATCTCTCATATTAAACCATGCGAGCCATTATTATATAGTATATACCTATGTATCATAATCGTCAGGAGCCATATATTAATATGCCATAATAGGGACCTGACAGCCCACCTCCGCCGTGTTGCCTGTGTTTAGTGTCGGAGCGTCCGTCGACCATCGCTCCTACGCTGACGGCCAGCGCTCGCCTGGAGAAGGAGCAGACGGAGCTGGAGCTGATCGAGGACGCTCAGACCTCCTTCTTCGACACCGTCTGCAAGGTGAGCTGCTGCCCCGCCGCCACCACGGGGAGCTGACAGTGGCAGAGGGCACTCAGTGCCTGACACCGGTCTGACTGTGGGGATTATGTCCCCAGAGTGTTCAAAATGGTGCAGGATGCAGCCTGGTATATGTTGCTTAGGGAAGCTACGTTTTTTATTGTTGAATAGGAGCTGTTGA
The DNA here is from genome assembly GCA_014673585.1 of Semibalanus balanoides. Taxonomy (NCBI): domain Eukaryota; kingdom Metazoa; phylum Arthropoda; class Thecostraca; order Balanomorpha; family Balanidae; genus Semibalanus; species Semibalanus balanoides. The sequence goes on from VOPJ01011751.1 coordinate 9,160, forward strand.
TAATATACTAGTTCTTAAATATCTGTTCTTTAGTATTTCCTGATAGGAACTCATGCATTATGATAATTCGTCTGACCGTAAATAGCATTCATAGATCTTATGCATAAATCCAGTGTAAAGCAGCTGACCGTGAGCAGTTGCGCAACGAGGGGGGGTAAAAAAGGTCAGCTGTCTGGGTAATGTAATGTCTGCTGTCTGTCTGGGTCTACCACTTTAGAGAGGGACGGGGATCCACTCCGACACCCCTGGCCCCAGCTATGACACATTGCACGACTTGTTGCATCAGTATGACAGTTTTGACAGTGTCGGGCGACGATACATGCGTTCCCTCAACTCTCATGGATCAAGTAAAAGTGCATACGTGTTCAGGTCCTATCCTATCTGACATAGATCGAAATACTGGTGGGCGGTGTTGGATGCCTCATGTTCCCATCTGTTCCTCTTACCATGCTTGAGTCGGTTGAGTAAGTCTGTTTGGAGGTGTCTGATTCGGAGGTTTGGTTTCGAGTTGGGACGTTCCGGCCCCGTTTTCGACTGAGTTACGCCTGTGACTGTTCGAGTTGGGCGTTCCGGCCCCGTTTGTGACTGAGTTTACGCCTGTGGCTGTTCCGAGTGGGAAGTCGGCGCCCCGTTTTTCGACTGAGTTACGCACTGTGACTGTTCGAGTTGGGACGTTCCGGCCCCGTTTTCGACTGAGTCCCGCCTGTGGCTGTTCGAAAGTTTGGGAACGTTTCCGGCCCCGTTTTCGACGAGTCCCCGCTGTGGCTGTTCGAGTTGGGACGTTTCGCGGCCCCGTTTGTGATGAGTTACGCCTTGGCTGTTTCGAGTTGGGACGTTTCCGGCCCGTTTTCGACTGAGTTACGCCTGTGACTGTTCGAGTTGGGACGTCGCGGCCGCCGTTTTCGACTGAGTCCCGCCTGTGGCTGTTCGAAGTTGGACGTTCCGGCCCCGTTTTCGACTGAGTTACGCCTGTGGCTGTTCGAGTTGGGACGTTCCGGCCCCGTTTGTGACTGAGTTGCGCCTGTGGCTGTTCGAGTTGGGACGTTCCGGCCCCGTTTACGACTGAGTTACGCCTGTGGCTGTTCGAGTTGGGACGTTCCGGCCCCGTTTACGACTGAGTTACGCCTGTTGCTGTTCGAGTTGGGACGTTCCGGCCCCGTTTTTGACTGAGTCCCGTCTATGGCTGTGTTCAGGTGAAGTCGGCACGGCGCGAGGTGCAGTTGGCGCAGATGGCTGAGAAGGGCGTGACCGCTGAGCTGGACGGAGCCGACTTCCAGGCGCCCGACATATCACCCGACGTACCGGAGGAACCGCAAGGTACGTCTCCGCCGCCGACACCGCACGCCGTCAACTGCAGACAACTATAACAAGGACAGCTGTCATTATATCCTGCAACTGTTTCCAGCAGCTGTCATTATTTGCATGTTGTATTCCTTGTAGTGGTGTGTATATTATATAGCATGATGTTAGCTCCAAGTACCTGCTCTGTAGTATCTTTATATTTCATTTTTGTTTCTATCGGTAACTTGAGTGCATTGCGCATGAGATAGCGTATGTATCCAGTGCAAAGCTCCCGTACTGCAGTCACGTCTTGCAGCACATCATGTCGTCTTTTAGCCGCATTGCATGTGTTCCGTGTCCTGCTGTCTGTGTCGCTGGCTGGCTGATGGCGGCAGTGTAGGGCTCTGTCCTCTGTCCTCTTGCCCTCTGACTCTGTTCGTCTGTCCGTACTGTCTTTGTCCTCTGTCCTCTGCCTCTTTGTTCTCTCTGTCCAGCTTTCCACTGTCCACTGTCCTCTATCCTCTGTCCTCTGTCCTCTGTCCAACTGTCGCACTGTCCAACTGTAACTGTCACTCGTGTCCCTCTGTCCACTGTCCTCTGTCCACTGTCCACTGTCGCACTGTCCCCTCTTGTCCTCTGTCCTCTGTCCTTGTCCTCTGTCCTCTTCCTCTGTCCTCTGTCCATCTGTTCCTCTGTCTCTGTCCTCTGTCCTCGTCTCTGCATCTGGTCCTCTGTCCTCATGTCTCTCTTTTCCTCTGTCCCTTGTCCTCTCGTCCTGGTGACCGGCCTGGCTCTGCTGTGCTCCTATAGACGCCGCCAGTGGCGCCGCCCTCTCCGGCTCAGCCAGTCGAAAGCTCGCCAGCAAAACATCCTCCGTCGGCGCCACTAAATCATCCTCCATCGCCGCCGCTAAAGCATCTTCCACCGCCGCCGCTAAAGCATCTTCCACCGCCGCCGCTAAAGCATCCTCCATCGCCGCCGCTTCTAAAACCTCCTTCACTGCGGCCGCGAAGAAGTCCTCCCTGGCCGCTGCTAAGAAGTCCTCCACAGCCGCCGCTGCCGCCGAGGTCGCGTCTGCGGCGGCGACCCGGGCGTCGTCGACGGCGGCGGCGGCGGTCTCCTCCTCGCCCACGGACGACTCCGGCTCGGTTACGGCCGAGACGGCCGGCAGCTCGAGCCTGGTGACAGCGCCGGGAGATGGCGAGCAGCCGGCGCTGGGCCGCGCGCTCTCCGTCGCCGAGCAGATCGCCAGGGTGGTGGATAGTCTGGAGGAGGCGGTGGACGACCTGCTGGACCCGTCACGAGACGAGACGACTGAGGACACGACTGGGGTCACTGATGATACGACAGGAGAGACAGAGTCGTAACTCTGCTGCTGGACAGGACAGACAGAGGCGCAACCCCACCGCCGGACAGGACAGACAGAGTCGTAACACCACCGCCGGACAGGACAGACAGAGGCGTAACCCCACCGCCGGACAGGAGAGACAGAGTCGTAACCCCACCGCCCGACAGGACAGACAGAGTCGTAACACCACCGCCGGACAGGACAGACAGAGTCGTAACACCACCGCCGGACAGGAGAGACAGAGGCGTAGCTCCACCGTCGGACAGGAGAGAGTCGTAACCCCACCCCCGGACAGGAGAGACAGAGGCGTAACCCCACCGCTGGACAGACAGAGTCGTAACGGGGAGGATGAGCACTCTGGTACGGAGCGCCAGTGGTTTGCCTGACGCGGATCTCAGTTGGTCTTTCGTCTGCCTATGTTAATAGCGGTGCGGCTGGCGGTAGTTATGAGCACCCAGTGAGTGGATGGTTTGCCGGGTCATCTCCAGGCCAGTTACGCGGTGCGACTTCAATAGTACAAACGGACGATCGCATGTTGAGCGGTGCGGTGGTGAATGTAGACAGTACTCAATGTTACTTAATCATGCGCAGTCAATTCAGTAAAGGCAAAGACAGCTAAATCAGTCAAGGTCTAACCGTGAGATACGCAATGTTGTTACTTGTTACCGGGCGCGGGCATTCAATACACACCGTTATTCTGATCGGCGTTGTTTGCATTGTATGCTGAAACGTTACCCCTGCGGACCAGGACAGTCCACCGCATACTGTCTAAGCAGCACCTCAGCCGTGCAGATCGCTGCTCTGGCTGTCTGTGTGATCAGTGTTCCCTCCGGCCATGTGGTCTGTAGATGTGTCGCATGTATAGCAGTGCAGCACCCGCACGCACAGCGCACAGCGCACAGCGCACGACACTGCTGCGGGGAGCCGTGAGGTCACTCTGCGGCTCTTACGAGTCCGGCCCGGGCTACAGCTCTGTCGCAGCGGACAGGCGACAGCCACAACGCTGCAGGAGTCTGCCGAGGACAGTCAGAAGGTAGGTCGCCGTCTTCCAGCGACGTCAGTGGCTGGGGGCTCATCACGGTACGTTGTCTGGCTATGCAGACTCCTCATCAATGTCGTGTGGCTGTCTGGAAAGCATGGCGCTCCGTGGGTCGCAGCTTTGGGGTGGAACTTTATATCTCCTGGGGAGGGTCCGAGCCCCCCCCCCCCAATGATTTCAAATTTAACAATTAGGCCTATGGCGTTGCATGGTAAGAACTGAGTTCAAATCTATAAAATTAACATTAGAGTCCCCTCCCCCGGAGCGATTTCATAAAGTTCCGCTTGTGGTCGCAGCTTTGGGTTTCTCACGCCCACAGTAGCACATTAGACCTCACTGTAACACATCGAGTTTGACCTCCCTGAAACATATCAATTATAACATGATAACTCGTAATTACCAGTTATACTGAGTACATAGGAATGCGTCCACATTCCATCCGTTCTCTGCAGCGTTCCGTTGTTCCCTGGCCAGTGTACATCCATTTCCTCCCTCCCCAACATCCAGTGACAGCTACCTCCTACGTCCGTGTTTCAGCGTCAGCTGTCCGGAAGCTCAGCAGAGCTGCAGCCCCGGCTGCGGCGGGTCCGCGCCGTCCGGCCGGCTCACGGCTCCTCCTGGCTGCCCCGCCCGCGCCGGCGTCTGCCACCTTCCGCCTGCCCCCGCCTGCCGCAGGCGCTTCCCGACAGGCGGCACAGGCGCGCAAGGCGGACCAAGTGTCGATCGCTGTGCCGCGGCCGGCGGCGCCAGGTTAGTCGGAAGTCAGCTGGGCATTGTGACAGTGTATACACCCGCCCCGCTCACCCCTGCCGCAGTGATGTATATAGATACAGTCCACCAACAGCTGTTATGTAAACAGGAATTCAACCATGTAACCGTTTGTGCAATCTCCATTCTGTAACACGTCTACGTCCCCGGCTATGTGGTTCCATTGAGTTGGTGGCCCAGTGCGGACTGACCTGCCTCGCCTGAACAGTTTATTTTTCATCCGGGTCGGCCTTTCGCCATTGCCCAGGAGAAGAATGCCGGGGAGGGTGAGGAGGGGCCTGGGGTTGGGAATCGAACCCGGGGCCGCCGCGTGGCAGTCCAAAGACTGGAGGACAAACCACTGAGTTACCGGCTCTCCCCGTCTAAAGAGAGCTGTGCCTACCGGAGCTGATCGTGGTGACGGGTTCTCCGGCAGCGCTGCGCCGCCGCCAGTCCAGCCGTGCCGTCCGTCAGCTCACTGAGGACGGTCCGGACACCAGCTGGTACAGCGACGAGTCCTCTGACGAGCAGCTGCAGCTGCAGCTGGAGCGGGAGGACGGCGAGGACGGCTCGGGAGCTGCCGAGTCAGATGGCAGTGGAGGGAGGGACGCTGGACGGCCAGGTTGAACGGGCGGGGGCGGAGACGGGACGGATGAAACCCCAGTTGCAGCCCGCATCCTTGACGCAGCCGCCTACGGGACGGGGGCGGAGACGGACGGATGAACCAGTCAGCCGCTCCTGAACCAGCCGCCGACGGGACGGCTGGACCAGTGAACCGCTCCTGAACCAGCCGCCGGCGGGACGGCTGGACCAGTGAACCGCTCCTGAACCAGCCGCCGGCGGGACGGTTGAACCAGTGAACCGCTCCTGAACCAGCTGCCGGCGGAGTTCCCGCGTTCCGATGAGCATGACTCCTGGTCAGGGCTGCAGCTACGACCGTCACCGGAGCGATACGCTGAGATGACACCAGCGACGGTACAACCTAGAGCCGGCTGTCCAGAGGTCGAGAGGTCAACCTAGAGCCTGCTGTCCAGGGGTCGAGAGGTCCAGTCGGCTGGTCATCTGTGTAAGAGTGTTCGCCCCTGATGTCAGCCAATATGTTTTTACGAAGTACGAACATGTTGTTAACAGTGTGATATTGTTAACCTTCACTTTGTTTGTGTACGCAATGTGTGAGTGTGTGTTCATTTTGTGATTAGCTGTTTTGTTGGGAAAAAAACAACAAATCCAACACTACAGGGTGTCCATAGATTATTGGTGAGATACTTTGGAAAAAGATCATAAACATTCATACCTTGTTGATGTTTGTTTAACGAGAAACAACCGCTCATTAATTTTTGACCACCCTGTAAACCATCAAGTGGAATTATTCACAAGTTAATTATGTAACGGCACACCACTCTAAAAACTACCGAAATACAACTTTGCTTAAGTTTGCCATTTTCAACTAAACAAATTAAGCAGTCAAAATAATATTTATTTCAGAAAGTTCAAATCATTGATCTTCAACAAGCAATATACATAGCTTTATCAGAATAACGAGCTACTAGCCACCCCTGCATACAGACCTGTATACTGTACAGATGTCTGACGCAATGAATACACAACCACGTCTCACACCGCTCCCACTGGGCGGCTGTGTCTTTACCACCGAGTGAATGCCTCCCTCCATCACAGTTACCATCGGAAATAGGCTAGCCTGCGTGACGAAGACGCCGGCACCGCTCACACCACCCTGTTACCTCTCTCCAATCTAGTAACGTTCAGAAGATGGTCCACGTCTGCTGAGCTGTATAATGATGGCCAGATACATTAGGGCTTTTAGGGCGCCTCACTTCTTAGACATAACGGCGCCATTGAGCTGCATATGAAAACAGCTAGCCTGATTATCATATCATCATGTCCTGGCATATCATCACACCAGGCAGCGCGGCACGCCTGCCCGCAGCAGGGCCGACCATGGTACACCCACCGTGCCTGCCGTGTACCCTCCACAGCGTACATTTATCACAGTACACACATCTGAGCTGATTGTCCCACCACGCCGGTGTCCCATCCCACCGGTCCCGGCGGCGGGGTCGACCCCCACCTCACAGCTCCGTATGCTCCACTCTCCTGACATCTGGCGGCGGCCGGTTGTACCAGCGCGTGTAGGCCATGTTGGCCACATTCCGCGCCGCCAGCACGGACATCTCCATAGCGGAGGCGGCGCGCTCCACATTACTCAGGTAGTAGAGATTGTGCTGCAGGGTGAAGTTACCGAGCCCGAGCGGCTCCTGCCGGCCGACGTACCGCGGGTAGGCCAGCCAGGAGAGCTGGCGCTGCCGCCGTCTGTCGCTGAAGAGCCGCTCCAGCAGGCCGGCGTCCGGCGGCGCGTTCGAGAACAGCTTGTGGACGCCGCCGCCCGGCTGAGGGGCAGTCTCGTTCACGGGGCTGACCGAGCCTAGCGAGTTGAGGTGGTTCCTCGAGCAGCCGGCCGTGCACAGAATGTCATCCGGCAGCCAGGAGGCCGAGAAGGCGTCCGCGCGCACCTGTACAGCCGGGCAGGACGAGTGGGGATCAGTCAGGCCACAGACAGACAGGCGCAGAGGCGGACATCGCGGCCACAGTTGTCACAGCAGCTGGGTGTAAAATGGCGACAGTGAAGGCAGGCGTAAGACTGTGCCAGGCCGCCAATCTGTATTTTGTGTTGTGTCTAATAAATCGTGTCATGGCGTGGCAGTCATAAGCAACGTTTATGCTAGTCAGTAGAGTTGCGACAGGGGAGGACGCGGTGTGAGCGGACACGACGTTATGGCCCCAGTCTCATCCCTCAGACTGGCAATTAGCGTACACAGCCCATCTAGCTGCTTTCACAAGAGCGCAGCAACATTTTATTGACGGTCAACGAGACGCATAAGGAAATGGTGAACAAAAACAGTACGCTGAATAGCCCTGCTATTTCCAGGGCGTTTCTCGGCTGCTGGCGATGCCGACGCAAGTCTCCACTAGTGGTGCCAGTTTCAGACAATATGTGTCCAATGTCCAAGACCATGGTCAGCTGTTCGTACGAAACTGTCCGAAAGCAGAAAAAGTGTTTGATATGGAGGGTAAAACATTCAGTGTATCATTCCCAGACTTATGATTGATTCAAATGGTAATGAATGATTCAATCATGATTCAATGGCAAAAATGAATGATTCAATCACTCAACATTTATACCACTGATGAATGATTCACAGTGATTTACAGGTTTACGTGAATCAATCATGAATGATTCAATCAAAATTGTTAGCAATGCGTAAGTACAAATAACAGTGCATATATTCGGAATGAGGGTGTCGACAGACCAAATGATGGTGCTGAGTGCTGAAAGTGATCTTGACATGAGTTCACTCAGTTTGATTCCCTATTATTAGACTTGTTTAATTTGTCCCAAAAAAATAATGATTCATTGTGCTATGAATGATTCAATCACCCCATTTTCTTTGAATGAATTATTCAATCAATGATTCATTGAGTCATTCATGATAAGGTGAGTCGATTCATGAATAATTCACGTACAATAAGAATGATTCGATCAAAAATAATGATTCAATCAGAATCAATCACAAGTCTGATCATTCCCAATATATGCATAAATAATACTTACCTATGGTTTTTAAATAAAAGTAAGTTTGACGTGAATTACCTGTGGCACACTCTTTTGTAATACAAAATAAATTAATAGATTTTCGCGACAAGCCATCCTTGGGCAGTGAATGTCCGAAAATATCATAAGAAATATGCTTATGTCCGTCCGAAAACCAAATCAGTCTTCGGATAAATTCGGAATTCCGAAAATGATTGTACCGATTGGCACCACTGTCTCCGCACACTTCCGGTGCCGTCCCACTGCCCCTACCTGCCCGTCCACCAGTGTGACGCTGAGGTCGTCCCTCTGTCCCTACCTGCCCGTCCACCAGTGTGACCCTGAGGTCGTCCCTCTGCCCCTACCTGCCCGTCCACCAGTGTGACGCTGAGGTCGTCCCTCTGCCCCTACTGCCCGTCCACCAGTGTGACGCTGAGGTCGTCCCTCTGCCCCTACCTGCCCGTCCACCAGTGTGACGCTGAGGTTGTCCCTCTGTCCCTACCTGCCCGTCCACCAGTGTGACGCTGAGGTCGTCCCACTGCCCCTACCTGTCCGTCCACCAGCGTGACGCTGAGGTTGTGGTAGACGCCGGGGAAGCGGAGCGGCACGGCCAGGCCGCGCCACTCCAGCCGGCCGGGCTGATCCTCCGTCTGGGGCGCCGCCACCACCACAATGTCGAACGGCCGCGTCTGCTGGCCGCCGACATCGGAGTCGGAGCCGAGGCCAGAGTCGGAGTCGGAGTCGGAGTCGGAGTCGGAGTCGGAGTCGGACCGACCGACGAGTTCACCAGGAACCCGTCCCCTGTCGGACACATGGTGACCGTTGGGGCACATGGGCGCACCGACTGCATTCGTCCAAAACCGGATGATTAAGGAACTCGAGTGAGTTGACCGAAGGTTTACTCTGGGCATGTGCACGTGTGCACGAGCCATTGCAAAATCCGATTGCGCAGCCGTGCAGCCTATATCATGGGGCGCAAGACGGCATTCGAAAACTCTCAACGAGACGTATCTCATGTATTAACTCGAAATTGTATAGTTGAGGTCACATGTCAGGTCAAAGGTCAAAATCGAGGTATTTGAGCTTATGGGCCATACTTTCGTTCCAAAGCCTTCCATTGTGGCCTTGATTGCTCACCCAAAGAGCTCTAAAAAGTATAATACACATCCCGTATGAGCTTTAGTGAAATGTA